>JAPFBL010000115.1:840000-1088129 GCA_026182355.1 Hermatobates lingyangjiaoensis | reverse complement strand
AATTAAGCACTTTTCACTCGATGATTCACCGACTTTTTACCGTGCCCCTATCAACTGAGAACAAATGCAAAGAGATCAAAACCATAAAAACCATAGCCCAAAACAATGGATATTCCACAAGCTTAATTAACAAACTAATTAGAAGGAAAGAAAAGAAAAAAATAGTCAGCCAGGCATTCCCCCCAATCAGCTCCTCTACAGAAGTTACACAAACATGGGTGGTGATCCCATACATCGGTGATCCATCCTTAAGAATAGCTAAATTATTGCATAAATATGGCTTTAAGGTTGCTTATAGAAACTCAGGTGACTTAAAGTCCCTGTTATCGTTAAAATCAGTACAAGAACCCCTTTCTTTTTCTGGTATATATAAATTGTCATGTGCTAATTGTCCTGCACGTTATATAGGGATGACAATAAGGTCATTCAACAAAAGAATAAAAGAACACATGCAAGAAGTAAAACAGAAAACCAAATCCCCCAACAATAAACAATTTATGTCCCATTTCGCCAAGCATTTAGTCACCACTAACCACCAATTTTTCCCAGACCAAAATATAGAAATACTACACAGAAACAATAAATTCCGGGAAATAACTATTTTAGAAGGCTATGAAATCAACAAACTAGTGCACGATAATTCTTCTACTTGCCTCAATGAGCAAATCCCCAAATGTACAACGTTTCTTAATTTATTTATATAAAAATAATAATAATATAAAAAAAAAAAAAAAAAAAAAAAAGTTCTACTTCCTCCTTATACTATATTTGGTTTATATTTCGTTATAGCTCTGTGTGTTATTTTTTCAATATGTTTCCTACACTTAGTCTAAAAGAAAATGTAAAGGCTCAGCCTAACTTTAGAGAAAACTCTACCTGCTCTAATAAGAAACAGATGTACCCTAAATACCCCCACCCATGTCCTTTCCATTTCCAGTCAGTCTTATTCAGAGGCCCTCACCTTTAGGTTCGTACTTTCTGCCTTATTTTATTTTATATTAATTTTTGTACTTATTTACTTTGTACTCGTACTATAGATAACTCTCTGGTGTCTTTGTATTTTTTAGTTAATGCCTGAAGAAGAACACTACGTGTTCGAAACGCGTTGTTTATATCATTAAAAGTTTTATATGTGGAGACCATTTCATTAGATTTTTACCCTACAATGAGATAATAATTTAACATCTTCATGAAAAAACTTCATGAATAATTATTTTGGATGATAACATTTCTAATTAGAGATGCTTTTAATTTCCTCTGAAGTCATTTGTTTTGTAAAATAACTTAATATCAGTGTTTTCATAGTTTTATTATTGATACGTTTTCCTGTCTTACATCAATATACGATTGGAAAATGTATCTGCATAGTTGTTTAAAATAAGTAATTAAATGTACTAACACAGTATTATTAGCATAAGAACTGAAAATTATGCTGTTTATAACATGAATATAACTTGGAAAATCAATGCGTTATAATATCTAATCTGGAAACGCTATTTTTAATTTTATCTTTACTAATTTTTGTTCAATTTCGCACCAAACATAACAGGGACAATAATACAAACGAATATACAGACAAATTTTCTTTTTTCATGTTTATAAATTAATTTAGTTGAGTAAAAGCATTCATTGTTTAAGTCAAAGGTAAAATTTTATTATGTAAATAGACAGTAATAGGGTCTAATCCTTTGAAAGAGCCACTCAGAACGTAGAGCTAGCTGGGGAATTTAGTTGATGGTCTCTTCCTTGCGCCGTTGGAAGTGATAGCGTACTTAATTAAAGTCAGGTGCTTTCTTGCAAAAGTGGTAGGGTAAAATCTTCAGTAAGATGTTCCTTGAAGAAGAGCTATTTCAGGACTACTGTTTCATGAATTTCTTCTTCCCTTAAACCCTAGACTTGTTGTTATCAGTAATTAGTATTAGTAATTACTAACTAACTCTTGTTATTAGCTAACATATGTTATCATAATTATATTCAAGTTATTCTATTTTTATAATTCATATCAATGATAAACCAACCTAATAACTGGAATAATAAAATCACATAAAACTATAAATATAAAATATGGACATAGAACCCATGTCTCCGTGGTACGAAATATCTCAAACGATCTTACTCAAGTTTGTATTAATTATTAATAGAACGATTATTTTTCTTAGTTTCATGTAACATAAAATTATGAGAGTTCATACTCGTATCAATAATAATTTAACTTAGTAACTGGAATTATAAGAATCACATTACACTATAAAAATAAAATATGGACATAGAATCAACATGTCTCTGTGGTACGAAATACCTCAAACGAGTTTTACTCATGTTAGTTTTAATTATTGATAGAACGTTTATTTTATTAGGTTCATGTAACATAAAATTATTATAGTGACAAAATATTTAATAGGTATGTTACTAACTTAGATTACAATGTAACAAACATAATGTTACATTGTAACATTTATTGGATTCTTAACAGTTCTCGTTTAATTGTTTTTGAAGCAAAAGTTTTAAAATATATGTACGTTCTCACATTAATTAATTATATAATTCATAATAACATTTTGTGAAAGAAAAAAAATTGGACTAATCATTTGTTCTATTGCTATTACTTTTCTATGATCATCCATCAACTAATTATTCAATAATTTGTTTTTAATGTTATCCTACTTAATTGTATACTGTAAAATGTAATAAGTATATGCTAAAAACTTTGCTAATAAAGCTGGAAGCAAATCTCACACCCAATGTCTATCAGGGATTGAATTGTGATTTTATAGAATTAACTTCTACAACGAGAACATAATCTGTACACGATTTCAGGCTGACACTAGGTTATTATGATTTCACACACTACATCGCGTGGTCTGAACACACACATCACACAAGCAGGCATTTTATACACGCCATCACAATTATTCTTTCTTTAATGCTAAAAGTAAATAATAGAGATTTTAGATAAGAGGAATAACAGCTCTGAGCAGAGCAATAACTCTGCTTTAATTGATCTAAATTTGAATTTAATTGTTTTAGAATTATATTTCACCATATACAATTTAGTTTATAACATATCGCATTAAGACAATATTAAATTAATAGATGCTAGAATTATTGCTGATGGTTACCTCACGTATGTTTCTTATAGATCCCATTACCTTTAAATCGCCTAATGATTATGGGCTAGAAAAGCAGACTGTCTCCTTTTGATTTACCCCTCTGGTAGATTAGAGTAGCTGATGGGCTAAAGCCTGCGATTGACTTTTCTGTGTAATTAACTACTTTCACTATTCCTTTATGCTTAATAATCCTTATTGTATGATTATTGTGTTTTATGCCTATTTCCATTTCACTTTCAAATCAATCTCATGTCCTATTCCATAATGTTGAAAAGAACTATTGGTTAATTGTTTTGTTCTTATTTTTTTTTTCGTCCTAGGATGTGGAAAAATCTGTTCATCAGATCCCTTAGCAAGACGTCTTGCTTAGGGTATGTGGGGTTGGGGGTCCCGACCCACTAAAAAACCACATCCTATTTCCTGGCAATACCCGATACGGAAACCGGTTTTGTTGTTATATACAATTGTTTTATAACAGTAATAAAACTATTTTAATATTATTTGCTGCCCAAGTTAATTTTTTAGATACCATAACTTTTTTGTGTAGGCAATGTGTTTTCTTCAACTATAGAAAGAATCACCGTATGCTAATAACCCTGTGCATAAAAAAAAATGTAAAAAGAGAAGGATAAATATAAAAAATAGTAATAAAAATACCTTTCAAGTGTTTTCAAATGTTGAATACGAGAAAAATAAATGGAAATTTGAATGAAACAATGAAATATTTTGATATTATAAACTTGAATATATATAAATATAATAACGTCGAAACTGTAGTAAAAAAATCAAAAGAACGACTAAGATCTTTCAACTGTATCAAGCGGTCTTTATCAGAGTCAAATCTGAACTGAGGACCCAGTTGATATTTGACTCTGACGAAGACCTCTTGTTACGGTTGAAAGTTCTTAGTCTCAATTTGATTTTTTACTGTGGTTTTGACTTTGATTTTTGTTTTATGTGTTTATTAAGAAATCATTTTATATATAGAATCAATAAGAAAACGATTAAGAAAAACTGTCTGGTTTTTAAACAAATTGTTTAGAGTTTAGCATATCAATATCTTTCAGTACCACCGTCAGTATCCAATGACTTAGATCACTGATCAGGTTATCTGATTTTTGATCCAGATTCAAACGTAATACTGTAAATTCCATTTTGTGAAACTATATGACCGTGGATCTAAAATCTATACAAACTAAATTACTTAGATTTTAACAAAAACTACTTTCTGTTATAATAGAATATTACTTTAACATATTCTTCTATGGTATACCATCGGAGTAGTCCACACTTTTTGACTAGTCTGGATATGAGCAGTGATGAATTGGAATATTAAATAATTATATCCACATTTCTCATTCGACTGTTAGAAACTTCTTATTCATATCGATAAAAGAACTATTATTTATATATTTTTCTCCAACCGTTGCTTTGAAAGTGCGCTTGGTATCTCTATCTCTTCTCTCCTGATGATGGTTAAACCACAAATTAGAGACTGTTGGTATGTGTTAAATTTCTTGATGAGTTTAACTAGCTACGAATTTTAAACCTGTGTTGACCTTTATAAGCACCAAGCCAATATTTCAGGCCATATCGTTTTTAAATCAAGTCAGGTTGTCTTTTTACGATTTGCCCTTTAGCCGTCCCATGTTCACATGGCGACACCCAAGGTGGACCACGCGGAGACGGGCAACTCGATACTATTCGCGCAACAGTATATTTACATCGCGAAACGGTTACACTGGGTACGAATGATATTTCGGAGCAAAAGAAAGATCCCATGTAACATAACTAGGTCAGACTTTGTCTTATACATTATACATTTCATGAAACTATAGGTAATGTCCTAGGGTGATTTAACCCTTATGGCATGGATGTAGCTCAGGAACGCCGGGAGGTTGACTTTTTCCAGTACTCTACCGTATGAGTTGGACAGAGTAGAGCCCAAAAACATCTCCACTCTGTATCTCTCCCTGTCGTATCTCGGGCAGGCTTCTACGAATTTTAAACCACTACCAACCCTCCTGAAGGAAATATAACATTTCTCTTGTGGTATAACTTACATTGGTATACCTATATTTGTTACCACTACAGTGTCAACAGTGAAAGATCAGAGAACTATCAATACTAGTAGATTACTTAGCAACAGTAATGTCATGGGGAGTTAGGAAAGTGAAATGCATGTTGGTTGTATACAATTGGCTCATGAACTCTTTGAGGATACTCTTGAACAATGTCCATTTGAATCTGGTCTGCTTTAATCAGAATAAATAAAGTGCATTTAAACAGAAATAACTATGCTGTCTTCACAAATCGTTCAGAGAACACTAAATACTATAGTTTGTTCAAAAAAACCCTTCAACCAGACTCCGTAATTCTGTTAAATGCTTTATAAAATCCAGAAACATAGTTTTTTTTGCATATATAATGAGAGATATTTTTTGAAAGCATAAATGGCTCTTCTAAATAAATTGGGCCTGTTTTTAACTCTAGAGTGATTCAGTGTTCACATTTGAGTGCATCATGTTCTTGCTGAATTGGCAGAATAGATATAGATTTATATTGTCATATGAAATCATTAGATTGAATTGAGGTTCCCTAAGGTTATAGGGATAACCAAATCTCAAATCCCAATTAAAATCATACTCTCATCTGATTATAGTCAACATGTTATGTGTTACACTACATAGTCAACATGTTATGTGTTACACTACACTCTTATTTACGTGTGATTGTTGTTAATCAACACCAAGAAAATTTGTCTAGTGTCTGTTTATGTGGGACCTGACTACAAATAGATCGCCCATTCTGCTCCTGTAGTTTATTTTGGAGTTATCATAATAAAGAAAACCAGTTTTATGTAGTTTTGCTTGGAACTCTTTAACTATATATGTTAAATTGTTTAACTTTCCAAGTATGAAGAAACAAAACAGTAGCCATTATTATAGTATAGAACTCGCAAATTAAAGCTTTTGCGCCTAAGTAATTATACTTGATAGTCTTCAAAAAGACTGGAAATCACTTGTAATTAGTTCCAAATTTCTTGAGAAAACAGGGAAAAATAAGAATTGAAACGTGGAATGGAAAGAATAAAGAAGTAGATAATAAAAAGAAAGTTGGTATAAGAGGAAGCTATGAGGCTGAAAGAGTGAAAACAGAAAAATAAGAAGGTTCATGATTTAGTATCCCTAGCCCGGTGATGGCAGCATATTCCTTATCTCACCGCCATACCTGTAGGCACTAGTTTGAGTAGGACAATATTCCCTTAAAAGAGCAAAAGCCTGATTAAGGAAAAACAACCTTCAGTCCTCTGCCTGAGGGCACCTGCTTGAGAAACTCACACAATTTTCTAAGTGACGCTACGTTTACCTTTGCGTCTCTTTTAGTTTCAGCCAAGAAGAAAAATCATTTAGTTAGGCTCTCTCGCTCATCTAAACAAGGTGAATTTTTTCAACAATCGTCATATTCACAATATATTCACCATGATATCCCATCATAGATCCAAGTTCCTCTACCAAAACACTGATTCACTATGAAGGATAGGTTAGGTTAGGTTGCAATGGTAGTCCCACAAAGGAACACACGTAGGCCGAACACCAGCCCTTTGTGATGACACACAGTGAAGATTGATTCTACAGTGGGAGTCCTAAATTGTGCCTAACTCAAGTGTATATCTTTAACGAGTGTCTGACTTCGTACAGGCTCGGGACCGTCGGTTTAACGTCCATCTCCGAGGGACGAATTGCATGAAAATCTCTTGCATGAATAAATCAAGTGCCAGGTGGGGATCGAACGCCGGTAATATCAGTATGTTACGTACGTACATAAATCTTCAATGGTACGAGTACGTTAACGACTGAGCAAACCTTGCCCCTTATAAAGGATATATACAATTCCATTCCTATTTGAATTTTTCAAAATAGTTTTTTAGATGAAAAATTGTTTTAACCAAATGGAACAAAATTTATTAATTGGCATATGAAATAGTCTCTATTATTAAAGAATTTTTAATATATAAATCAAAGTGTTCATTTTTTTCATGTAGTTAGTATGAAAATGAGAATTCAATATTCACGAATACATACTAAACCATGAATACAAACGTAATATAATAAAAATAAAATGACTATACGGATATAAATGAGCGTCAGCTAATCTTAGTGAGATGGTTTTAGATGTTACAAATAGTAAAAACCTTTAATGAAGACATTGCAAAAATGCATGCTGTACATATTATGTTATTAAAATTAATACATGGACATGTTTTGTTGTCAAGTTTCAAAGTGGTATTGCTTGGTTAGCGTATTTTTTCAATTGCAGTAATTAGCATGCTAAAGTATATAGCTTTCTATTAATTAAATTGTACATAGAATTCCATGTTCTCTAACTATAATGGTTACTGCTAATTTATGTAACTAGTTCTAGACCTCGTTAGAGCAAATGACAAGTCCATATTGTTGGTTAGTTTAGATGCTAGCATATATCTCTAACCCAAGCGTCGGACATTTAAAACGAATAACTAACCATTTTGTAGTAAGTTTAGGAGATCTATTTCACCGAAAACGTCTAATTTGTTTATATTTTTCAGTACCCGACAACCTATTTTTGTATGTATATCACATTATCTTACAATGAAAAGAAATATTTCTATGCCAGGATTTACAAATAGTTGCATCATTCTCTCTGTTTGAATTCGGTTTGTCTGAGCCATTCTGTAATAGTTATCTTACACGTGCGCTGTGTAAGAATATTAAATTCATAAAACTGTAAAACAAACAAAAAAAAGGGTTTATGATGTTTGCTAGGGTCAATTACGAGCATCTAGTTAAAATGTTGCTCTTAATCGGTATTCTGCGCCTTTCAACACATCAGACTGTTAGAGATAAGAACGTTTACTTTTAGAACTTTCATTAGAATATTGCAGCACCGAAAACGTACTTTTTTGTAGAACTCATTTGTTTTCGGATAAAACTGCAGTACCGAAAAGTCATTTCTGTGATCTTTTTGATAATATGGTTTCTATTTTTACACCCATCTGCCGTTTCTAGACTGAGGGTACATACAATTTTGTAATAGGTTTTATCTTCATGTAAAGTTTAATAGATTACAATTTTCGAATAGTAATAATACCAAACATGAAAACTGTTAAGTTAAATCTATAGTAATATTATAATAGTTTTGTTAATAAGATCTTCATAATATCTAAGAGATAGGAAGCAAGGCCGAATCAGTTCCAAAAAACATTGGTGAACAGAACAGAAATCTCATTAAGTCTTAATGAAATTACTCCAGTACAGTTTCTGGATATTGGAGCAGTTTAGATAACACAGCTTCAAATCCACTGAGTCAAAACTAATCGATAGAAGCATTAATATAAAAACCGTAGAAAATATTAAAACAGTCTCAGGAAATTAGTGTTAGTAAAGGATCTAACTCAACTGAAATAATGTCGCCTAAAGACCTTCTATAGGGAAGTCTGCTGTCGCACATCATTTGACGATTAGTTGAGGATGATCTACTGAATAGTCTAAACAATGAATGTTTTGATACTTCAGGATATGTAGATAACTTTGTCATTATAAGCAGAGGAATGCTTTTTGATAAAGAAATTTTGCTCAGGCAATATAAAAAACGTCAAATCTTATGTTTCTTGAACACAAGTGAGTACAAAACAATAATACTTGGGGGCATGTTCAAAAATTTTAAGGGGCTAAACACACTTTTTCTGGCCTGGATGACTTAGATGCAACATCCCAACTTTTGCAAAGACGCGATTGCCGTATAGATAAAGAAGTGAGTGAGGACAACCTGGCTACACATTATCCACGACTATTTTTTTGCTGATGAAAACTGAACTTTAATTTGCAGTAGAAATAATAATCTTCAAAGGAAAGACTTTAAATATATGTAGATTATATTTCCGGATATTCCTCTCCTGAATAGCACATATGTGAGGTGGAACTAACATCATAGAAAAATTAGAACTCTTTGAAAATTTGAAACTATGTATTCAAGCGACTGTATATTATAGTTTTTCTCAAGTCTTTCCTTATTAAAATATGTTATTCTACATATTTTGCTATCCTTTATACCAGTGGTCCCCAACCTGTGGGTCGCGACCCCAAACGGGTAAGTAATCGGCCAATTGATTTTGACCCGAATGTGAATATTATATAAAACACGGTAAAAACAGAAGACAGTTAAATAAAAGACATTATAAAATAAAATTAAGACAATTATATAAATTCAGTAATATCAGTAGTAATATCAGAAATCACAATAAGGAATTTATTGCCCTTCCCAACAACTTACTTATGTGAAACAGCCTTCTCCCAACTACTCATCCTTAAAAACAAGTACCGAAATAAATTAGATGTGGAACACGACTTGAGGTGTGCCATATCGACAACGGAGCCCAGGATAGAATTGCTAGATAAAAAGCTACAATACCAGCCATCTCATTAAGGTCAGTTCATAAACATACTTTAGTAAAGTTACATAACGGTATGAAATTTGTTTGTTTGAATACTTCGAAATTGATTTGCAATTAATTAATGTTTTGTAGGATCTTTGAAATTAATGAATAAATTCTATATTAATCATATATTTAAGGAATATACAGTTACTTCACTAAAAAAAATTGCAATATATGCCAGTTTCTTATAGAAAAAATAAATGTATAAGATATTTTAACGATTGGGATCGCTTCCTGATTGTTTGTTCTAAAATGGGTCGCTATATTTGAAAGGTTGGGAACCGCTGCTTTATACACATATATATTATCAAATTAGAACTAGAAAAGTTCTGAAATTTTTCAGCATCGATTCTTTATGATAATTGACAATACCAGCTTTGTTCATAAAAGTGTGCACATTGGGAGTAGGATATCTTTAAATGATAAACAAAATGTGTTGATAAAAAATTGAATGATAAATAATTGATTTATTAATTTAAAACAATCTGATACACTGTTAATATTAAACTGAGGGCCTATATATTATTGAACTCTTTTGACTGTGGCCTTATCTGCAGTAATGTGCATGTATTTGTTGTCTTTAAATGCAACTTAACATAGTAATTTTTTTTTAAAATAAATCATTATTCAATGAAAGTCATAAATCAAATCATAAACAAAACTTGTTATGAAGTCATTACGTGGCACACGGATATACATTTAAAGCATACTTATCCGAGCAGGGTCATATAGTTTCTGTTGTGACTATTGTTCAGACTGCCTAGCGGGACATGCCGGCTTTAGGGTGGCTTAGCAGTACCTGCCCTCCTAGCTTTGCCTAATGTTACCTGCTCAGTCTCGGACCCTTGCCTAAGTATTCACTTCCCAACCACCAAGCAAGAAATACCTCACCAACACCACTCTCTCCACCATCAGCAAAGCATCACCTTCACCACAGGCCAAGCATCATACTCTTTAACCTTCCCAAGTTGTGATACCAGGCACAACCAAATTATAAACAAGCTATTCTTGAGATATAAATTCCTTATAAACTTAAAGCTAATTATAATAAAGTGATATAAAATACATACAATCTCACGGATCCACTTGAACCATAAAAGTACTCACACATTAAATGGCTTAAATGTAAGAAAAAAATCGTTAATGAATGCAATATCCACCACAAATTATGGATGAAAATAATAATTATTTTTCATAATGATTATAACGTTAAATGTTATAAATATCAGTAAAATTAATTAAATCATTGGTATTCATAATGCTTCGGAAAATTGAAAGAATGCTTTCCTAGAAAGAAACATAATATTCAATAGCTAATTTCTTCTTTAAAGGGAAGCCTGAGTATTTGGTTTCCGCTACTAATTAAAATAAATTTAGATATTGTCTATATTTCAATACCTTCTGTTTAATATTCAAGTTGACAGTGTTAGAACATTAAAAATGCTACGTTTACCTTACCCTATAGTTATTATCTATAACAAATTTAAAAAAAAGACTCAGCAAATTTAACTAAAGATATATAAAAATCAAATTTTATTAAAAAAAATGTACCACCCTATAAAGTAATTATCGGTACTAGGCTTACTGCTAGATATTCAGGGCTAACACGAGAAAGACGACGTAAATTAATTATTACAACGTTTTTTTGTCTTTTTATCTTCTGATATATATGCATGTACATAGTAAGAGAAACACACTCGCTCTCTCACACACACACACTCACACAGACATACACTTATTGTTATATATAATGAACCTGTATAAGATATACATGTAATATATTGTATTATGGAACATGTATCAATAAACTTCCTGGTGTAAGGGTGTACTTTCATCATG
Organism: Hermatobates lingyangjiaoensis; assembly: GCA_026182355.1. NCBI lineage: Eukaryota > Metazoa > Arthropoda > Insecta > Hemiptera > Hermatobatidae > Hermatobates > Hermatobates lingyangjiaoensis. The sequence continues at coordinate 1,076,705 of JAPFBL010000115.1, read as the reverse complement.
AAAAAAAAAGGCACACACACACGTACTTAGATAAACAAAGTGGAAACTGTGGAAATGATTCAACTACGTGTAAGCCGGGCATAAAAATATTTCATTCCTTTGAAAAGTTGATTTTAAAGTTTAAACCTGAACCAAATACTCACATACTTACATATTTTGAGCTAACCTGGCCTCATTGTACCTTTTAGTCTGCTACGATTTCCGTATATTATCTACACTCTTCAAACTTACCACAAACTAATTTTTTGAATTTTAAAATCATGCAATACTGCCCATTCCATTTGTTATTGACTTGCTACATTCAGGTAGTTATTTCATTATCTGGCATTTCACAATTTATAATTTTACCAATAAATAATTTGGTAATACAGGCAGGTAGTTATTTCATAATCTTTCATTTTTCAATTTATAATTTTACCAATAAATAATTTGGTAATACGGGAAGGTAGTTATTTCATTCAGGTATTCTTGCATTTTTCAATTTACAATTTTACCAATAAATAATTTGGTGTTATGTTTAGTTTTTTTTTTATAGATAATCATACTAAAAGGTGCTACATGTTCAAGATGCTTAATTATTTTATTATTATTGATGATATTTTGCATATAATGTGCAACTTAGCAACTAATTGCACAAGGAGAGACTATTATATATTTTTCTATAATAATATAGTATAAACTATTATATAAAGTTTGGGATATCTATGTGATATATTTTTTCTAGTTTCTGGAAGTGGAGATTGCCAGTATTGGTTGGCATGAAGATTGGAAGGTAACAGCATTGGGAAGGTTTGAGACAGGGGCTTCTTGAATAGGAAGTAATAGTCTTATCAGTATGACTGTCAGGGGGAGTCAGACAACAGGGGAACGTCCGTCACAGATAACGTCAACTCACCCAATCTCCTGACAGATGCCACACATCAATTTGTGCACATCCCACCTTATTACGTCCTTTTCACTATCTTATTGATATCACTTCAAGTGTACTTTATCTCTGTTCAATTTTAATAGAAAACAAACAAGATTGTAAACAAAGTTAGTTATTATTAAACAGTAACATTCATTTAAACTATTTCTATATATAGCCATTTAATATTACGGTATATATATATATATATATATATATATATATATATTAAATAAAATAAATTCAAAACGAAGGAAACACACAGAAAGACACAGACATAACTCACATCGATATTTCGACCAAATTAGAGACAGTAAGTGTGTTTGTTCCTTAGTTCTGTGTTTGTGATTCATCGTGAAACGTATATATATATACATACATATATATATATATATATATATATATATATATATATATATATATAACAGTTCAAAATTGAAGACAGGTAGCCGAAAACGTAAAAGAAATACACTTACACTTTGTAAACTGTTATTGTATCCAGTTTGGATCATATTTCCGTTTATCAAGTGAATATATATATATATATATATATATAAACTAGAATTTTTAAAAGAGCACACAGAAAAGAAATCACTGAACTCACTACTATATTTCGATGTCCTCGTCTTCAGGAAAAGATGTGAATCGCTCCAAAGGCTGATAACTACTGACTTGGCGTTCGAACTGAAGCACTCAAACAGTGTAGCCAACTTTCAGAGGAAAGTTAGACAGGGAAGATAAAGAGATAAGAGGCAAATAAAAATGAAAACATTTAACTAAAATAAAATTAAAAGTAGATAACAACATTAAAAAAAAATCAACGATTGAGGTTAAGCCCGGGAGCCAATCTACCGCCCAGAAGACTAATAAGTGCTTTTTCTGAAGCTCTCAGAGTGACTTTCGAATTAGTCTGATCAATCTGCCTCAGGACCTGTACACAGAAACAGTTATTGAAACTGAGTCCGTGAAACCTAGCATATATATATATATATATATATATATATATAGTTAACACATGAAAGAGAAAAAACAAATAAAGACACACACAAAAGACTCACAACGATATTTCGACAGTCGTCGTCATCGGGTAGAAGTAGTCCCTTTGAGTAGCTGAAGCTAACTGAGTGGTAGGCCGAATGCAAACGAACACGCACGCACTCTGCCGGCTGCCCTAGGTAAGCTACTAACTACAGAGAGAAAAATAACTAAAAAGGACAAATAAAAGCAAATAAAAATAACAGAAGGAGAAGAATAGTAAATGAAGCAATAAACAAATTAAAAAAATAATAAAATAAAAAAAAAAAAAAAATTAAATTAACGGTACAAGTTGAGGCCAGGAGGAGAGCGAGCTTTGAGAAGACAGATAATTGCCTCCTCTGAAGCTCTTAAAGTAACCCGAGAAGACTGAACAGGGATATGATTAAGGACTTGGACCCGGAAGCAGTGATTAAAATCCAGTCCATGGGAATTAGAGTGGATAGCAATAGGGAGGTTTTTGCGTTGACCAACGGAAGCCCTGTGACCATTCATACGTAAGTTGAGCTGCGTAGAGGCCATACCAACATAGAATGCATCACACTGGGTGCAGTCCAAACGGTATACGCAATTAACCGAGGTGCATGAGGTGTGGGGAGGACAAGGGTAGTTAATGTTGCTATGGGGGGAAGTAAAAAAGGGATTAGGGTTTATGATGAGACAGGTTTGGCATCTGCTCCGTCCGCACTCCACCATTCCCCTCCCAAGTGTAGGGTTCAAGGGAGAGTGATGGGAGAAAATGCCTCTGAGGTTCGGTGGTTTGCGATATGATAAGAAGGGGGCTTCAGGAAAAATAGACGAGGTAGAAGGAGAAGAGGAGAGCAATGGGAAAAACTCCTTAATAACCGAGCAAATCCTGTGAGCACCAGGGAAAAAAGTGGATATCAGGAAAACACTATCAGTGTGGTCTTTTCTCGGTACGTGCCGGTGAACTATTTCTGCCGGCACGACACGACTATCAATGACATTGGAAGGGTAGCCACGATCAACTAATTTTTCCTTTAAACAGTTAATATGGGAACTACGGTTTTTCAAGTTATTACAAATCCTGTGGATGCGGATGGAAAGGGATCTGGGGATTGCTTTTTTGATGTGGGTGGGATGGCAACTACTGTAGTGGAGGTACTGCTGTGCATTCGTAGGTTTTATATGTACAGAGGTGGAGAAACTGCTATTGTTGAGGGTAACATCAACATCAAGGAAAGTAATTTTATTGCTGGACACTTGGTGGGTGAAGGAGATGGAGGAAGAAAAGTTTTGGAAGGAAAGTAGGAAGAGGTTTAACTCATGGGTACCATGTGGCCAAATGAAGAAGATATCGTCAATGTAGCGAGTATAAAGAAGGGGAAGGAATTGACGATCAGACAGAAAAGATTGCTCTAATTTGGCCAAGAACAAATTAGCAAAAGAAGGAGCCATAATAGTGCCCATCGCAGTACCCTTGGTTTGAAGGTAAAAGGCACCATCAAACTGGAAGGCATTATGCTTCAGGACAAATTCGGCTAAGGAAACTAGAAAATTGGTAGAAGGAGTGAGGGGGGAGTTCTGAGTTCAATAAAGTAACGAAGGGAATTCAGTCCCTCACTGTGTTCAATATTAGTATATAGAGAGGTGACGTCCATAGTAACCATGAGGAGGGGATGGGTGAGGTTGGGTGGTATAGAGAAATTATTGAGGAGATTAAGGAAGTGGAAACTGTCTTTACAGTAGGAAGGCTGACTGCGGACTAGGGGTTGGAGGAAGTAATCAACAAAAGCAGACAGTCGCTCTGTGAGGGAAATATATATATATATATATATATATATATATATATATATATATATATAACAAATTCAATAATATATCAACCGTTGGATAGAATAGGTGTATAATGTAATCGGGATTCGGTCAATTTTCCAGGATCAAAATCAAACTCTCAATGCCAACGTTTCGGTTTTATTTAAAACCTTTTTCATAGGCCTACAAACAAAGGATGATAAGAAATCATATATAAACATCAACATATAACTAACATCAAAATGGAACATTACAGTTGTGAAAAAACAAAAATATATATACAAGTAGAAGTAATAGAAGAACAATAAACATTTTTATGAACTTACAGAAGTCAGAATTTTTGAATTAGAAAAATGATGAAATTTACATTATATAAAATGAAGTAACAATAGATAGTTAGTGAACTAACATCTTAACTGGTCAAAAACTTGGACCAGACTAACTGATTACAATTACATGTAAACCGAAACACTGTTCACTCAAAGAACACAAAAAGGAACTAAGGAAATTAAATTTCACTAAAATCAACTTAACACTCCTGAATAAATAGTGTTCAAATTGGTAATGTCACTTCTATGATTAACTGAACTTAGATCTTTTTTAATATATAGCATTTCGAGGGTCTTTCTTCTTTGCTCATCTTGTTCTTTATCTACTATAATTGCTTCTTCAAAATCGAACATGTGACCTTCGTTTAAGGCATGGAATGCTAAAGCAGTGGCGTTACTTTTATTAGTTCTTATTGAATAAGAATGTTGATAAAGTCTTTCTTTTAAAAAACGACTTGTTTCTCCGTAATAACGCTTGTCGCAGTCTTTACATTTGATCGCATAAATGAGGTTACTTTGTAACTCCTTTGGTATTTTTTGTTTCAAATTTGAAAATAAAGACTTGACTTTTCTTTTGTTATAAAATGCCAATGTAACTTCAGGTACATTTCGTTTGAAAACTTTTTCTAATTGATTGTGATAAGCCCTCAACATACGGAAATTTGAAATACTTTTTATTTAAAACTTCAAGTTCAGCATGATTTTGATTGGAATGTTCTGGTTGTTCTCTTGTATATTTAAACCAATAACGTTCAATTAAGTTGTTTGGATAACAATTTTTCTGCAACAATGACTTTACCCTTTTCTTATTTTCTTTTAGAAAACATGGACTACTAATTTCAACAACCTTCTTAACTAAATTTTGAACGCAATTCAATTTTTGGTTTATAGAATGAGAGGAGTGATAGTTCAGTATTCTTCCTGCACTGGTAGGCTTTCTATACCAATCCGTTAAAATAATGCCATTTTCACCTCTTATAACTTTTACATCTAAAAATGGCAGATTTTCGTCTTTTTCTATTTCATAGGTAAATTGTAGACGATTATGAAAAGAATTAAACGTATTTAATACATACTCTTCTTCTCCTCTTTCAATAATTAAAAATAAATCGTCTACATATAATTTAATAAATTTCACCTTCGTACCTAATTTATTAATACAGTCTTCTAATAACTCAATCATAACTATGTTAGCAAGGATTGGTGAAATTGGAGATCCCATAGGTAGTCCAAATTTTTGTTTATAAATAATATCATCAAAGGTGAAATACCTTGCTTCACATATAAGATCTAGTATGGATAGGAAAACCTTCTTTGACATTCCAACCTGTGATTTTATCTTATTCCATTGCTTATTTACTAAATTAAATGCTAAATCCAAAGCTAAATTCTAATTTCCTTAGTTCCTTTTTGTGTTCTTTGAGTGAACAGTGTTTCGGTTTACATGTAATTGTAATCAGTTAGTCTGGTCCAAGTTTTTGACCAGTTAAGATGTTAGTTCACTAACTATCTATTGTTACTTCATTTTATATAATGTAAATTTCATCATTTTTCTAATTCAAAAATTCTGACTTCTGTAAGTTCATAAAAATGTTTATTGTTCTTCTATTACTTCTACTTGTATATATATTTTTGTTTTTTCACAACTGTAATGTTCCATTTTGATGTTAGTTATATGTTGATGTTTATATATGATTTCTTATCATCCTTTGTTTGTAGGCCTATGAAAAAGGTTTTAAATAAAACCGAAACGTTGGCATTGAAAGTTTGATTTTGATCCTGGAAAATTGACCGAATCCCGATTACATTATACACCTATATATATATATATATATATATATAACCAATTAGATGAATAAACTAGAATTTTCAAAAGAACACACAGAAAAGAAATCACTGAACTCACTACTATATTTCAATGTCCTCATCGTCAGGACGTTTTGACGACGAGGACATCTAAATATAGTAGTGAGTTCAGTGATTTCTTTTCTGTGTTCTTTTGAAAATTCTAGTTTATATATATATTTATATATACATAAAACAAAGACCAGTCCTTGTTCATTCGATAATAAACAAATAGAATTGCATAATATTCATTTTATTGATTTCCAGACTCAGAAAGATGATTTATTTTCAAATACTACGGCCGTTTATTTCACGGCGTTCCCACTTTGACATCCAAAACTGAACTAAATCAAACTACCTTAAAATAAACAGTTCTGCTTTTTTCATTTTTTTTTTAATTTCTATTCAGGTTTTTGTTCCCAAAATGGTCCAAAAACATGTTTTTTCGGTAAACTCTTTTCTTTTGTTTGTTAAAATTACTGTATGATGTTATTTGGTTCCATTTCCAGCAAAGGTGGACAACATATTTGTTGTAAGAGCCTACAATAAGAATTGGAAGTATCAAGGTATGAACATGGTCGTCTAAGTGGCGGCCAGTTGTTGGTCTCCTTAGGTGATCCTCAATTAACCACCTTTTCTGGTGAAATCCAAAATCCAAATTATTAACCTTTCTATATTGCTATTAATATACGAGTATTTTAACGTTTAAAATTTGAAGTACCCACCAATTAGTGTATATTTAATTGAAAGATGTTGACCTAGTATCTGGCAGCAGAAGAAAATTAGAAATAACTACTAATTAGTCACATATGTGTGTGTTTGTGTAAACAGAAAATCACAAAAACTAATATAATTTAATGATAAACTTTTATTTGTAAGTTGCTTTTTGACTTGAGGTGAAACAAACTCTACTTTAGCGTTATACATTCTTAAAAAAATACTTCATCACAGAAAAAAATATTTTTTGTAAGTATACTTTGTTTCTGGGTTCTTTGTTGTATGCTGTACACTAAAACCTTGAGATACGACTGTCCTGATATACGACGTAAAATTTGAGATACGAGTCGATGATTGCCGTAAGCACCGCTAGGGAGCAGTGCTCCCTAAAAGTTCAAAAAAAATATATATATAAATTAGTTTAGCAATGTTTTCATTTGTGTTTGTTTATTTATTAAGTTTACGTAAATAAAAATTGATAATATCGTTCCCAGCCACCGTTCCCTCTTCCTTCTCCAGACCGCACATCACCTGTCACTATTTTAAGTACAGTACAGTAAAACTCTTTCTTTTTATTGATTTTATTGACATTTATTATATATCAATATGTTATTTTATCATTATTTCTGTTATTACTAGTTTATATATATAAAAATTGTTATATTATATGTAATTAACTGTATTTTGGAGTGGTTTTATATCGTTAGAATGCATTAATACATATTAAATTATTTTAAATGAGAAAATTTGCTTTGAGATACGACTTTTTTCACATACAACGATATTTACAGAACGAATTAGATTCATATCTCAAGGTACCACCGTATATGTATAGATATAGACAAAACTCAAGTTTATCGGGACTTGGTCAGTTCTGACAGAACTTTAGTCTGTCATAAAAGACTAAACTTTAGTTTTGTTTCTATTCCACGGTCGATAATTTTATCTATATATATATATATATATATATACTTCTTCAGTTGGGTTTTTGACTCTGACGAAGACCGCTTGTTACGGTTGAAAGATCTTAGTCTTGTTTTCCCATTTTCTTATTGTGGTTTGATCATTGATTGTTATTTCACGTGTTGATGTGAAATCTTTATATATATATATATATAGAGTTAACTTATGAATATTGCATATAGCTATTTAACATACTTAGTGCGCGATTGCCATATAAATGATTCTTTAAATCAGTGCTTCTCAAAAGGAGCGCCCCAAGATAATAGAAGATACCATAAAATATATAACCAATTTATATTTTAAAAATTTCCAAAATTTTTATTTAATTTAAAAACACTAATTATATGGGTTTTTAAATCTGAGTCAACTCTCGGCAACTTGATATTTCGAACTGGTAGGTAAATTTCTTTAATCTTTAAGCAGCAATGGATAATACGTTCTCTTTTCCTTTCCTTGGGGATTTAAATCGTTTCTCGCTGATCTCTCACTCTCTCTTAAAAGAACTATTCTTTTTAATTTCCCATATTTTTCTTTTTAAATTTCAGAACTAAATTTTCTAAATTAAAATCAGTGATCCACCCCGAAGTTTTAGCCATTTCATAATTGTGATTTGAAGTAAAAAAATTTGAGAAACACTACTTTAAATTATTTAAAATTGAACAGTTCCTTTTAATTTTCTATGAGAAAAGTATTGAACAAATATGGCAGTAAATATAAATAAATCTGTAATTTTTTTCTGATCGTTTTAATTTTAATAAAACAGGGTGTTATTCTTAATATACAATTGCTAGCAAGTAAACAATCGTTATCTCCTATCTACACTCCGGCTTCTAACACAGGAAAACCTTCCGCCTATCAGTATGGCCAGATCTTTGAATTCACTATTATCTAAAAACAAGTACAATAGCGATAGGATGATAAAGATTTTTTTCATTTTTTCAGTAGAATTTATAATTTTTGGAATGATTTGTTTACAATAAGTTATAAATAATATTTATTATGGAAGTTAATAATTTATGATTACAGTAATTTCTAAGAGTTTTTTCCTCCAAAGTAGTACCCCTACTTCGATGAAGTTTATTGTAATATTTTCACATGCTTCATTTTTTATATTATATGTATATAATATTTTTACCCTATGTTTGGAAAAATCTATGAATTCATAGATTATGCCAAAAGTTTTTAATTTTATAGGAATTTTAATTTATTTTTTTAAATTTATATTAAGTTAAACGACCCAAATTAGGTAAAAAGAATATCAAATAATGGTATATTTTTATTCATATCTTCTGATAGAATATTTGTGTTGTTTTATCCTAGTAAGAAGACCTTTGCTCGTCTGTCCAATGTAAGACATTTTACAGTCAGTACATGGTATCCTGTATACACAACAGTCCCTTTCTTTTGGCTTATTATTGACAAGTCTGTTAAACAAGTTACTATCATTACTGAACACAACAGAAACGTCCAACCTTTTCGTAAATGACGGCATATCTTTCAAACAAGGAGTTTATGGAATATTATTTCATAAATTATTTATGATAAATTATTTCTTTTTTTTATGGTTGAAGTTTCTATTTGAAAAACTTCCTCACATGATTTTTAGAACTAACAATAGAATTTGGAATGGACTGTACACACATAGCTATAAATATACATAATGTCATTTTAAGTAGTGTCTGCGGTAATAAAAAACGCTACTTCCGAACAGTTATTGGTATTAAAACATCTTCGAAACTTCTTAAAACGTTACAATAAAAATGATTTTCAACAAGAACTTAAAATAATTTTTTCAACATATCATTCATTTATCGATAATAAAAAATTTATCACATCGCAATACTACGCTCTCTCACAGAAATTCCAAAAGTTACGTACCTATCACTAAGATATCTGTCAACATTTAGATTGATTATGACACTATTTCTAAAAACCAAAAAAATCTGGAGTGGTTTACACTCAGATTTACTCTAATTAATGATATCATCCCGTTGACAATCAATTGAGTTTTGATTTTATTATAAGGACACTATCCTATAGAAGTAATATCACATATGATAAATAATAATTTAATGGTTAAATGTAGCTATATTTATTTTATCAGTTATATATACTTGTAATTGATGATCTAACATCTAGATTTACTATAATATTTACAAAATAAAACCAGTATATTTTGTTTTTATATCCCTTTCAAAAAATAGTCCTGAAAAATGTAAAATAAATTTATTTTTAAATTGTAATATTACAGTTGAAAAATTCTTTTGAAACAGTATGATATGCAGAAAATTAAAAACAATTACGACTTGTAGGGTAAAAAGTTAATGAAATGGTCTCCACTATAAAAAATAAATGGTATAAACAATGCGTTTCGAACACGTAGTGTCCTTTCTCAGGCATGAGTAAATACCACATAATAAGTGATTGCACTACATTAGAATTAGAAACAATTACGACGTTAAAAACCCTGTTTGGTATAAAATTTCAGATTTTTTGTCAGTTTTTATAATTTTTTTTCTATTTTTAATTTTTACCCACTCCAAATGCCTCCCCCTGATAAATTGCCGTCCGGGGCGGACAGCCCTCCCCCCACTCTCAATACTACGCCATTGCTTGTGAGAAATCAACTTTTTAACATTAATGTGTTTAAGTTTTATTAAGTCTATCACTCAATTATTGACAGTTTCAATTTTTATACAAAAATATTTATTAACTTCCTTGCATAAATATATTTTCAATGTATTACTGACTGAAAGAAAAATGAAAATCGATGTTGCTTTTTTTTTTTCTAATAGCTCAAATGAATTTTTAATATTTCAACCCAAAAGGGATGTCGTTTTGGTTGTAATTTATCTGATAATGACCAAAGAGTCACAACAGTAAATTCTGAATAGAGAAACCTTAAAACATTGCCTAAAGCGCATTTTATATTGTCCTTGCTGAAATAAATCAAGCGAGAATGAGTCCCACACAACGTTCCACCTTATATACCACCTGCAAGCCAGTCATTTTTTTCTACTTTTAAATTATTGCTGGCTACTTCTTTTTTTTTTTCATTTGATTAATAATCTATTCTAGTAGTATTTCTGCGTAAACGTTGCATTTTTAGACAGTGCAAAAAATAACCACATAGACTAAAATATATATCTATGAAACAGGTTTTCTAGTGTTTGCTCAAATTTTAATGAAAAATAAGATATAATTAATGTGAAAATCTTTTTTATATATGTACTACAGTTTCAACATGATATAGAATATATTAAACATGGTTATTCATGCATCATTATGTAAACAAACAAATCTGATTATTGCATTTATCAACAAAAAAGAAACGTTTTTTCAGCTTTTGAGTAAAACATTGATATTAAATATCAAAACCAGATCAAAAACAGTCAATACCAATATTAATTTAATCGTAGACAAATACGTAATCGATCAAATTACTGTGCTGGATATATAAAAGAGAGTAAAGTTATTTATACTATAAACACTAGGGGGTGAAAATCTTTTATGAAACGTATGAGGAAATAAAATTCTTTAGCATTTCAGTACTTGAAAACATGAATTATTATGTATTTGTATCTGGAGCCAGTAAAAGTGCTGAATTGCTTGGAGGCACTCTGGCTAACTGGGGTTCTTTAGTACAGAATGGAGGAGGTATAATAGTTCCTAGGACGCAGTGCTATAGTCAAATAATATTTATATAATAATAGAATTATTATAATATAATATTATACAATAATATAAAATAATAATATAAATATAAAAATTATATTATAATAACCATCAAATAATAATTCTGTATGTTTTCTATCTGAGAAGGATTAATAAATGTAAAATTGTTCAGTTATGTTTAATTAAATATTTAAGGAAAATAACAAAGGATTGTCTTCAACATGTCTATTGAACAACGAAAATGAAGAATTAAAACTAAATTTTGGGTTGATAGTAAGACTCTCGTTAAATGGTTCAAATGACGGCACGTTGACTCATTCCATTAGGTCCTGCCTGAGGCCATTAACAATGGCTGTGGCACTCTTCCAGTGCATGGTGTACTTATGTCAGAAATTCCCTTCCATTCATAAATAATCCATTTTCACTTCAGTATTTATATTTATCTTATTGCAGTCAACTGATCTTAGGATATGAAATAATATATATTTTGTTTTATACCTATTTACTGTAACATATTGCAGCATGTTATCAAGCCATATTATTTTCATTATTAGTGAAATCATTTCTTACTCTACTCTTAATATTGTGTTGACCTCTTCATTTATATATATATTTGGCTATTTTTGACCAAATAATTCTTTTTTACTTTTCCTCTTTGGACCCTATTGTTTCCAGCACTAACTATTTGGTCAAAAATAGCCAATCATATTTGAGGTCCGGACCACTCATGCAGAATTCTTTATATATATATAAACTTAAAAAAAACAATGGAACTTGGTAAACTCTTAAGCAAACTTTGCTCTCTGACAACATACAATGAAAGGCCTCAGAGCATTTATTTCTATTTTCTTTTTTTTTTCCAATTTTGGTTTCAACTTCATTTATTGCATCACGTGTTTATCTATTGTAAGTTTTCTGCATATATATATATATACATTATATTATATATAGATATTTACATATGCATATATACACATATATATATAAACCGTATCAGGTGGTCTTCGACGGAGTCAAAAACACAACTAATATTGTGGTTTGATCATATATATATATATATATATATAAACTAGAATTCCAAAAAACACACAGAAAAGAAATCACTGAACTCACTACTATATTTCGATGTACTCGTCGTCAGGGTCGTTATCAGCCTTTGGAGCAATTCAGATCTATTCCTGACGACGAGGACATCGAAATATAGTAGTGGGTTCAGTGATTTCTTTTCTGTGTGTTCTTTTGAAAATTCCTGTTTATTCAGTTTGAAGAATCGTTTCATCAATTGGTTATATATATATATATATATATACACTTTTTTGTTGGAAATACGATCCAAAACGGTCAAATATAGTTCAATATAGACAAAGAAACATAGAGAAATCAAAACAACACACTTACAGTCTCTGAACCAGTGCGCTTGGTTTCCCTCTCTTATCTTTCCTGATGAAGGTTCAAACCGAAAATTAGAGACTATAAGTGTTTTTTTTTTTGATGTTTCTATGTTTCCTTGTCTATATTAACTATATATATATATATATATATATAATATATATATATATATATATATATATATATGATCAAACCACAATATCAGTTAGGTTGTTGACTCTGACGAAGACCACCTGATACGGTTTAAACATATTAGTCTTTTTTTCCCATTTCATATTGTGGTTCGACCATTCATTCGTATTTCACTTGTTTATGCGAAACGTTGTTTATATATTAACCCATAGAAATGAACAGTTTTCTGTTTCACTACAAAACTTAGTTTGATATTTCGACATCGGTCGTTATCAGGCGTAGCGATAAATACATATATATATATATATATATATATATATATATGATCTAACCACAATAAGAAATGGGAGAACAAGACTAAGATCTTTCAACCGTAACAAGCGGTCTTCGTCAGAGTCAAAAACCCAACTGAGCACTAGATGTAGAAAACATCTGGTGAGGAGTTGAGAAGAGTGGGAGGGAAGAGTGGTATTTTAAAAGGGTGAAAGCACAGGAAAGGACTAATGTCCAGAAAGGGATGTTTGGGGAAACAAAGGAGTACAGTAAGAAAAAGTAGAAAACTATCCGCTAGCTGTCAACCCTCTTTGAAGAGGCTATTGCCCTCGTGACGAAAATATCAAGTTTGAAGAGACCGTTACTAATGTTTATAATATTTGATCTATTTAATTTAATTAAAGACAATTCAATAATATTTCTTAACAACATTGATTTTTCATAGGTAATAAATTTAGCTGCTGTCCAATCAATATGATGGTTTTCATTTTTTTATGTGCAAGAATAAGGCACTACTTTTTTCAAAAAAGTAGCATGAAAAAAGTAGTGCCTTATACTTGCATATAAAAATGAAAATCATTATATTGATTGGACAGGAGCTAAATTTATTACCTATGAAAAATCAATGTTGTTAAGAAATATTATTGAATTGTCTCTAATTAAATTTAATAGATCAAATATTATAAACATTAGTAACGGTCTCTTCAAACTTGATACTTTCGTCACGAGGGCAATAGCCTCTTCAAAGAGGGTTGACAGCTAGCGGATAATTTTTTACTTTTTCTTACTATACTCCTTTGTTTCCCCAAACATCCCTTTCTGGACATTAGTCCTTTCCTGCACTTTCACCCTTTTAAAATACCACTCTTCCCTCCCACTCTTCTCAACTCCTTACCAGATGTTTTCTGCATCTAGTGTTCAGTTGGGTTTTTGACTCTGAGGAAGACCGCTTGTTACGGTTGAAAGATCTTAGTCTTGTTCTACCATTTCTTATTGTGGTTTGATCATTGATTGTTATGTCATGTGTTTGTGTGAAAGCTTTATATATATATATATATATATATATATATATAGAATAAGATTTTCGAGCATTTGAATGTTATTGTTTAAACTACGTCTTGCTGACGTTAAGTCATATATTTATGTCTTCCCCAGAACTGCAACATGTTTTTTTTACAACTAGCACTATTACCACTACAATTTTTATTATTGTTTACATTTCAAATGTTTAAATGAAGGGTAAAAGAAAGGTAGTGATTGATAAATCTGGTATTACAACTATGGATAGTATATATCATATATCAATATATGATTCCTCTTTTACATTATTTTAATAGTATAGTGATCAATATTTGATTGAACATTTCTTCCTTTAGTGTCCGGGCTTTAATCCGGTCTATTATTTATGTTTATGGAGGTTACATTAATGTTATGTCTTCTTTTTGAGGTTTTTGAAATTTCAGCTAACAGTGTTTACATTTTTATGACAGTAACCCGGATTTATAAGTGATCAATGTTTGCAATATTCAAATATCATGAAAAAAATTATATTGGAAAATTTAAAAAATACCAATACATATACTATCGAATATACTGAAAAACTAATGAAAATAATGTGAAGTATGTATCTGACATAAGTTTTACTTAAGTTTATTGTGCACATGCTATACTTAAATTATTTTTCCACTTTAAGATAAGGTGAACTAAATTCTGGTTTAGAAAAGGAACTATGAAGAAATGATACAGCAATGCGCTAAAATCTTGCATAGAAAGAGGCGCTTTATTGGGTGCTAAGGCCCCAAGTCACACCGACTTTATTAAAAAGGAGAGGCAGATATCCTCTTTCCTGCTTTGCAGTGAAATCGGTATTTGCTATAACCAACCTAATGCAGTATGAAACACAAAAACTAGTGTATACAGATAAAGGCATAGACTATCCTGCATTGATTACTGCCAAATATTATTAATAATTCAATTCCCTATCAATATGAAATACAAGATAATTTATTTCAATTTATTTATATGGGTTTTGAATTATATATATATATTTGGGGTCTGTTCTTCGACGTGGGGAGATCTCTCTCACTTCGGCCTCTCTTCTAGTCCATTCCTGATGACGAACAACAGTTCGAAATATTGAATTCTGTAGGTGTTCTTTTTATTCTTTTTTCTGTGTCATGCCTTGTGTAATTTAAAGTTATATATATATATATATATATATATATATATATATATATTATATAAACAACAAGATTCACATAAACACATGAAATAACAATCAGTTATCAAACCACAATATGAAATTGGGAAAAAAAGACTAACATCTTTCAACAGTAACAAGCTGTCTTCGTCAGAGTCAAGAACTCAACTCAGTGAGGTTTTTGACTCTGACGAAGACCGCTTTTTTCCCCATTTCATATTGTGGATTGATCATTGATTATATATATATATATATATATATATATGTGTGTGTGTGTGTGTGTGTGTGTGTGTGTTTCACTGTGAACTTTAGACACGCAGTAAAGATACGAAACCACTTCCAACCCTTCTCCAACCGTCGCTTCTCAAGTGCGCTTGGTGTCCACATCTCCACCCTCCTGATGATGGTTCAACCAAAATTAATGTCTTCGTATCTTTAGTCTGTGTCTATTGTTCACTGTGGAACGTTTGCCATCCTTTGTGGATCGTTTTACTCCTGTTGGTTATATATATATATATATATTTTTTACACAATATTATGTTTGCAAATGAAACATGTGTTTGGCTACCATGATTGCACTGACCACATGTATCCACAATGTTTACATTTCCACAAAATTTTAGTATACAAAGTTTCAATTACTTTATTTGAATTGAGATTAATGGAATGAGAAATGGCGTCATCAAATGGTTTTATGTTTCTCCTGATCTCTATGTATAGTCTCTATTTTTCAGCCTTCCTTCTACACTCTTAGTACTTTCAGGTGTCAATTTACCATCATTTTCTGCCTACAAGACTGGCATAATTCCGCATATTGCACATTTCTTAACTTTTCTTATTGCAGATCATGATGAATTCCGTATATTTTAACTTATCTTACTGTAGATGTTGATAAATCCCGCATATTTTATAACTTGTCCTATTGCAGATCATGATGAATCCCGTATATTACACATATTTTAACTTATCTTACTGTACATGTTGATAAATCCCGCATATTTTATAACTTGTCCTATTGCAGATCATGATGAATCCCGTATATTACACATATTTTAACTTATCTTACTGTAGATGTTGATAAATCCCGCATATTTTATAACTTGTCCTATTGCAGATCATGATGAATCCCGTATATTACACATATTTTAACTTATCTTACTATAGATGTTGATAAATCCCGCATATTTTATAACTTGTCTTATTGCAGATCATGATGAATCCCGTATATTACACATATTTTAACTTATCTTACTGTACATGTTGATAAATCCCGCATATTTTATAACTTGTCTTATTGCAGATCATGATGAATCCCGTATATTACACATATTTTAACGTATCTTACTGTAGATGTTGATAAATCCCGCATATTTTATAACTTGTCCTATTGCAGATCATGATGAATCCCGTATATTACACATATTTTAACTTATCTTACTGTAGATGTTGATAAATCCCGCATATTTTATAACTTGTCCTATTGCAGATCATGATGAATCCCGTATATTACACATATTTTAACTTATCTTACTGTAGATGTTGATAAATCCCGCATATTTTATAACTTGTCCTATTGCAGATCATGATGAATCCCGTATATTACACATATTTTAACTTATCTTACTATAGATGTTGATAAATCCCGCATATTTTATAACTTGTCTTATTGCAGATCATGATGAATCCCGTATATTACACATATTTTAACTTATCTTACTGTACATGTTGATAAATCCCGCATATTTTATAACTTGTCTTATTGCAGATCATGATGAATCCCGTATATTACACATATTTTAACTTATCTTACTGTAGATGTTGATAAATCCCGCATATTTTATAACTTGTCTTATTACAGATCATGATGAATCCCGTATATTACACATATTTTAACTTATCTTACTGTAGATGTTGATAAATCCCGCATATTTTATAACTTGTCTTATTACAGATCATGATGAATCCCGTATATTACACATATTTTAACTTATCTTACTGTAGATGTTGATAAATCCCGCATATTTTATAACTTGTCTTATTGCAGATCATGATGAATCCCGTATATTACACATATTTTAACTTATCTTACTGTAGATGTTGATAAATCCCACATATTTTATAACTTGTCTTATTGCAGATCATGATGAATCCCGTATATTACACATATTTTAACTTATCTTACTGTAGATGTTGATAAATCCCGCATATTTTATAACTTGTCTTATTACAGATCATGATGAATCCCGCATTTTGCATATTTTTTTAAATTCCCTCACTGCAGATCATGATGAATCCCGCATATTGCATATTTTATAAGTTCTCATATTGTGGAACATGATAGATCCCTCAAAAAAAGGTGTTATTATTAATAAGAAAATTATCTGTTTAAATGTTTAAGAAGTTAAAATAAATTTACTAATATAATCCAATTAGAGAGTATTTTCACATCAAATACAAAGTATTTGTATTAAGAAGCCATTGTAATTTGTTATCTACGATTTAGCGTGGATAAGTCATAACGCGATTGAGTCATCCAGAATATATATTGGCGGCACTCCATAATATATGTAAATTTTGTGGGAATCGAACCCACGATCTTTCCATTGGAGGTCCAGTGTGTTGCGCTTTGGGCCATGGATCCTTTTTTTTTAATTAAATAAGTTAAAGGTTTATTTCTATACAATTTTATTAATGGTAGAATATAAAGGCACAGTTAATGCATTATCATACATAAAAAGAATAACTTTTGATGACTCATAAACCTACCAACTGTATAAGATAGTTGTATCTTATACTTACTCTTACTCGCTTACTACGAGTAAGAGTAAACTAAATACAAAATGTTATTTCTGTTAAACAAATTAAGATTATTCGTGCTAAATAATTATTTGATATAAGTAGTTCATCTATAGAAGATATTTTATTTTTATATATATTAGGGTTAAATAGAACAGTATGTTAGGTTACAATGGCTGTCCCAAGAAAAACACACTTAGTCCTAGGATTGGCCCTTTGTGATACCACACAATGAACATTCTACATTCTGAATCCTATTTTTTTCCAAACTCATGTTTATTTAGAGCATAGATGTTTTATAAATAGTTGACATCCTACAGGTTTGGAACCGAGAGCTTAACATTATTCTTGAGAGACGACGTGCTTCAATATTTTCTATTTTTTTTTTACCTCCCGCGTAAATAAAGCGAGGGACAGAGAAGGTATTTAAGCCCGGATCTACCAGGCCTGAGGCGAACACCTACGCTACTGGGATACTATAGCTCCTTAAAAAACACACACTACATTCTATTTTAAATAAATTTCCTTTTAACGTGATTTTTCTTTTTTTAAAACAAAAATAACAACATCTTACAATGATGGTTTGACTGAGTCAAATGAAGCAGCTAGATGGATTGCCAAACGAAGAGTTCCATCAGATAGAGTCTGCATGAATGAATAAAGCAAATGTCACAGCGAGGCCCTTTAGCACATGAAACACTTATCAGATGTTGGATTCGTCTACTCTAGTCTATTATATATTAGTGCAAATATTAATATTTTACACACCTAATGTAACTTTGATGTTCTTTACATGATAAAAACAGAAAAATATATACCACAAACTTTTAGTTTTACTTACAAATATTGATAGCTTCTTTTTTTTTAAAGGTGTATTTCTAATCTCTATTTATAAAGTTCGTTTGTTTGTTTGTTCACCCATTTTCCCTGGAGATAGATACCTGAAATTAAATACATATGATTTATTATCTGAATAATGTTAAATAAAAGAAAATTATCTCTATATTCCCAAAATTGGAGCCAGGGTAGCAAGTGTCTTGCGTGCTCGCTGATGACAGTAGTGCAAATGTATTATATAAAATGTAACGAAAAGTTGTTTTTAATTTAATATTTGCGTAATATAAACTATGATAATAAACTAAAGGCATGGGGAGAGGGTAGCCCACTGGTTTGCATGCTCGCCGATGACAGTAGCACAAATATTTTAAAAATAAATGTAACAAAAAATTTTATGAATTTAAAATTTGAATAATTTAAACATTGGCAATAAAGTAAAGGCATGAATCTACAGTAGCCAGTCGTTTGCGTGCTCGCCGATGACACAGTGAAAATGTATTATATATAAATGTAACAAAAAAATGTATTTAAAATTTGTGAATAAACACTGGTAATAAAATAATGGCATGGAGCCAAGGTAGCCCAGATGCTTGCGTGCTCGCTGATAACAGTAGTGCAAATAAATTATAAATAAATGTAACAAATAAACTACTACATTTGAAGCTAAAAGTGAATAATTTTAGAAACAAACTTGAGCAAAAATGTCAGATAAAATACGAATGTTCTAAGGGGATATTATAAAGACACATTCCTTTCATTAATGTTATTTTATGTTAGGTAAATAAATTGAATATTTCAATTTACAAGTTTTGTTAGTTCGAAGTATATTTCATTGCGTATATAACTTGAATTGATGTGTTATTTATTTATATGATAAAATAATTTTTTTTTTAATTTTAAGTGTCTTTTTTTTATTTTGCTAAATATACTTACTGTATGTATATCTTGAATCATGTTAAGAATACTATATCAAAATTTTAGACCCTATAATAATATGTTTTCGTGCCTTAATAACAAGAAACAACAATTAAAATTATCCCTGTCAATCATGTTCAGTGCATTAATTTCAATACCTATTGTTATAATTTCTGAGTGACAGAAAGGGTCACGGGTAGTCTAGTTAATTAATAATTAAGGACAATAATTACATAATTTATCTATCCGGAACTACTCTGAGCCCATTAAATCAATAACGAATTAATTCGGTTTCATCAACTACCCTTCTTCCTTGTACTCGTATTCAACCAAACCCCATGTATACCCCCCCCCCCCCCCTCACCGACCAACACCACAAAGAGAGGTTACAGATATCTTAGATACATTGTACGATGAAAAACTATTAAAATAGTCTCCTCATATATATGTTTATAGTCTAACATTGCGAGGGTTCGAAACTCTTAGATTAGATTAATAAACTCTACAAGAGATTTCTCTTAAAATAATAAATTTTATTGTTTATAAAATATATATTTATTTACAGTAAAAATAAATATTGGTGGATATGATAATTTCTTGTAGAGAAACCGGCCATGATTTCTTCATAAAATTGAAAATGATTTCTTAAGTAGGTCTGATGAGATCAATATACAACTTTTTTTTGTGAATATCTATGTGGTGTTTATTGTCTTCAACATAATGAAAGAAAATAGCATGAGTAAAAAATATGGGATATTAAATTCTGATGTTACTCAACTACAGCCAAATAATGATTTATCATCAAAAGCAAATAACGCTAAACAAATGAAAACGGTCCTGATATTGGTAAAGCCAATGTGCTGACATTAGATCAGTGGTTCTCAAACTGGGGTCCGCGGTCCCCTAGGGGACCGCGAAGAGTCCATTCAGTACTTGAAATTGTCGACTAGCCCATTTGGGATTGTTACAGTCATAATGACATCGTTGTTGCTGAGAAAGGACATCAATGCGTTGCATCTCAAATTACACCTTTTTCCGTTTGAAGTTTCTGGATAGGGAGGGAGAGTCAAAGAAGTGTTTTGTTTGTGTGACTCATGTCAACAAGCTTACGCGATTCAACTCGAGTTGTATTGATTGTAGATGAGGTGAATTGCGTGATTATATGTGAATTGTTTTCCGTGAATTGTCAATTAGTGATTTTTGGATCCAAATGGTACAGTCCTATCCTGAAGTTGCAAAGCCTCTGAAGGTGCTGATTCCATTCGCAACCACCTATGAATGTGAGACAGCATTTTCTGCATTACTTGCCATCAAAACAAAATCCCGAAACAGGTTAGAAACCACAAATGATATGAGAGTTGCACTTGCCAAAACTAAGCCAAATATAGAAGAACTGGTTGAGGCAAAGCAAATGCACCCATCACATTGAATGAAGTTTTAATATATTTCAATGTTGCTATTTTCTGATTGAAAAATTGATTAAATAAGATTTTTTTTTGTTTTAATAGAAATCGGTTGCAATTTTTTGAAAAAATATTTTTGTGTTTGAATAAACGTTTGTTTCCCCAAAATGTTTTGATCCAGTAACCTATATGTTAACTGGTTGTTATAAAAGGGTCCGTGAGCCATCTAAAATATCATAAAGAGACCGCCATGCAAAAAATCTCAAAATAGTTTGAGAACCACTGCATTAGATCATATCAGGAAGTACGTTCTTCTTTTTGTTAATATATTGTACAGTTTAAATTGTTTTTCTAATTTCCTTCCAAAAATTGCATTAAAATATTATTTTTTTTTAAATTAGCTATTATATTTAAAAAAATAATTAAAAATTTCAAAATGTCAAATTTTTAATTTTGTAATAATTTTTAGCCATTTTACAGATATTTATGAGTCACTTCCTCTGCTCAACTTCTGTTCATCTTTTTTTTTTATTTGCTATTCTATACTTAATTTTAAAGTGATTCTTGTTTACCTTATTCTCTGTGGCCAGGCGCGCACACGGCATCATAGTTGGCTCCAACCGTCTCTACAAATTTAGTTCTTTTTTTGAAAATTACCAACATTTTCAGGCTGTTTTTAAGGAAAAAAATGATTTAGTAGTACCCTTTTTATTTTGGGTTTCAATTTTTACTAAAACCCTTGTAGCACTAGCTAGTAGTAGATATTTGTTTTTACATTTGCCGTTGTATATTTTTTATCTTGATTATTATTTTGATATTTTACTCTTGTAAACAGTAAATTTTTATGAGTTTTTCATAACAGTTATTTATAATGTTGTTTAAACATGGTGATAAACTGGAAATACTGTCATTTCAGGAATACACATTAGCACTGTTAAATCTGATGAGAACATAGATTTGGAAACAAGGTCAACCGGAATGTCTGCTGACCCTATGGTACAAAGAGAATTGAATAGAAACTTAACTTTAAAAAAAAAAAATAAAATTCACCTTAATAACATAATATTTATTATCTAAAAGGGGAAGCTAACAATTCAAACTAAAACAATGCATTACTATTCCCTACTGAACGTTTAGAAAGCTCAGCTTTAGTGAAGAGATTAAGCAGGAGTTCTCGTGGAAGCGGATAAACTCTCCAGATGGTCTTTGTCCGAAGTTTTTGTATAGAAGTTAGCTCAACTTTGATTAATGGGACTTAAACAATTCAACTTATCATGAAGCTAATATATTTTTTAACCTTCCTATTAGGCAGGAAACTTTAGTTCGTTACTTCACTTGCATGTTTCGTCATAACCTTTTCCATTATTGATTTAATAATTATAAAGGAACAAATATTATTGTTGTTATCTTAATACCGTTCTTTGTTAAGTATCCCACTCTTCATATATATATCCAGAATAAGAAATGAGAAATAAAGACAAAGATCTTTCAATCATTACAAGCCGTCTTTGTCAAAGGCTAAACCAGTCTTTTTTTTTCATTTCTTATTGTGGTTTGAACATTGATTATTATTTCATGTGTTAATGTGAAATCTTTATATATATATAATTTTCATTTCTTATTGTGGTTTGAACATTGATTATTATTCCATGTGTTTATTGTGAAATCTTATGTATATATATATATATATAAATTAAAATAAACAGTGACACATAGACAGAAACATAACAAAGACTCACTTTTCAATATTTCGACCCCGCCATTACGGCGGTTTTAAGTGTAATCTGTCCTGCCAGACCGTTTCAGTTTATCATGGATATATATATATATATATATATATATATATATATATATATATATATATATATTAGTGAAGGTTGGTAGCAATCCTTCTTGCAAACATATTTCTAAAAATTGTATGCCAATTTCATGCTTGGTTACCTTTTTTGAGAGTTTCTCTAATGTCCTACGGATGTTCTACCTATCTTTCGACCCCGCCATTACGGCAGTTTAAAGTGTAATCTGTCCTGCCAGACCGTTTCGGTTTATCATGGATATATATATATATATATATATATATATTACCTTCTCAAAAAAGGTAACCAAGCATGAAATTGGCATACAATTTTTAGAAATATGTTTGCAAGAAGGATTGCTACCAACCTTCACATATATATATATATATATATATATATATATATATATGTGAAGGTTGGTAGCAATCCTTCTTGCAAACATATTTCTAAAAATTGTATGCCAATTTCATGCTTGGTTACCTTTTTTGAGAGTTTCTCTAATGTCCTAGCTATAGGATGTTCTACCTATAATGTCCTATATACGGAATATATATATATATATATATATATATATATATATATATATATATATATATATGAAAAAGATAACATATAAGGGAAACGAGAAGACTAACTGGATCAATATTTTGAACTTAAGTTTGTCATCAGGAAGGGAGTAGAAGGGAAGAAAGAAGAGGTACGTGCGTTCAGGACTGCGAGTGGAAGGCGCTTCCATTCGAGTGAGTTGCCTTCAGGACTCCTCTCGCAGTCCTGAACGAACGTACCTCTTCTTTCTTCCCTTCTACTCCCTTCCTGATGACGATCATCAGTTCAAAATATTGATACAGTAAGTGTTTTCGTTTCTTTTATATTGTATGTGTTGTCTTTTTCATTTATTTAACTATCTGGTTTGGACTGTTCAGTATTTTCATTTATATATATATATATATATATATATATATAAGCTCAAAAACAAAGAAAAGCAACGCAAAGAGATACATTTACGAACTCAAATTTTGGATGATCCGTCTTAAGGAGAAAATAGAATGGGCGACCAAGCACGCCGGAAACCCGGGACCCGGGGTCGCCGGGACGATTTCCTGCCGTTGTGTTTCCAGCGTGTTTGGTCGCCCATT
Organism: Hermatobates lingyangjiaoensis; assembly: GCA_026182355.1. NCBI lineage: Eukaryota > Metazoa > Arthropoda > Insecta > Hemiptera > Hermatobatidae > Hermatobates > Hermatobates lingyangjiaoensis. The sequence continues at coordinate 1,052,581 of JAPFBL010000115.1, read as the reverse complement.
GTATTTTCTCCTGAAGACGGATCATCCAAAAATTTGAGTTTGTAAGTGTATCTCTTTCTCTTTGTGTTGCTTTTCTTCGTTTCTGAGCTGATTTGCGTGCATTTTGGATCGTTTTTTTCGAATTTTAAGTGAAATATATATATATAGCTTTTAAAAAAGATTGAAGGCCAAAAATAATTAAAAACAAATATTTTTGTCTTAAGAAATTCGATGTAATATCTGGCTTAGGAAGCATTGAATTTGAGTATCCTTGTAAACAGGCCGAATATTTTGACTACAAAGAGAGTATATGCTCTCATCTATTCGGATGTATGACGTAGCAGTTGTTAACCAACATAAAAAGCAGCACATTAGCTGCGGTCAGTCTGATAGATTTACGGTTGTGGGGGATATCGAAATATCTTATTATTAATGTGGTAACTGCTAGAATGGGAGGAGGAGGTAAAAACGATGTCACTGTTAACTAGAGGCTTAATAAACCAAAATATCATCACATTTATATTCCTGCAAACCTTTCATTAATCACCATAAGATTCATTATTCTTCGTTCCAAATAATATCAAAATTTGATGGTATATTATAGCAAATACAAAGGGAATTTTTAAAAGAGGAGAACACAGGGTGAGCGCAGTAACCTGTTATTATGTTCCAGAGCATAAGAATATAGAAAGGCTTAGCACAGAATTTTTTTAATTTTATTTCTCTACAAATATAAAAGAAAACAAAAACTGATTAATTAAAAATATATTTTTGATATTTAGCAGAATTATTAAATATACAAATTCAATTATTGAAAGAAATCAATCTATAACAAAGTCCAAGTTTAAGTTGTACATAATGAAGAAAGTATAGCGTGTAGCATTTTTCTGATGAATCTGATGAATTAACTGAACTTGATTTAAGTTACGGAGATGATAATCATTCATATAATAGAATATAATTTAAACATTTTTATGATGCTGTCGGAGAAAAAACTACTAAAATATCTCACTGTTATATCAAGAACAATGAGTCGCTTCTTATTATATTTTTCAGTTAATTAGGTGATTAAGCTAATGGAATTATGAAATATTTACTTAAAACGCTAATAAATTAATTCAATTTGTCTCTTTATTTTCCTATATATCATGGCATTTGACTAATGTCTATTAAATGAAAAACGATCATCAAAGTATGTAAAAAATTTATTCTGAGGTAAACTGGATAAACAAACAAAAGTCTCAACACAAATGAAGTTTTATTCAACGACGACAACAACAACGCGTTTCCAACACTTTGTGTTCATCATCAAGAAGATACCAACCCTTCAGCACCATATCCGTGGTGTCTTCCTGATGTTGAAGACGAAGTGTTCGAAACGCGTTGTTGTTTTTGTTGAATAAAACTTCATTTGTGTGGAGACTTTTGTTTGTTTATCCATTTTACCTCAGAATGAGTAAATACCACATAATTACGGATTGCACAACTAATGATTTAAAATATTTACTAAACTGAGGTGAATGGATAATACAAAACTCCAAATAAAAGAAGTTCATTAATTCAAACTAACACTTCTTGCTGATTTTAATGAACGTCATGATATGAACGAGTAGTATGAATTAAAAAAAAAAATTGTGTAGTTACTATGTATCCTTTATAGTATATGAATAATTTAAAGTATATTATTTATGTTTTACCTTAGTATGACTAAATACCTCACAATTTAGGGATTGAACAACAAATGAGTTAAAATTTACTATACTGTGGCTAATGTGAAACGTAAACCTAAGTAATTAGGTTACTAATTTACCCATATTATAGAACGGAACCTATAATACGACATTTGATTTAATGATATGACACTATGATAATAATCAAACATTGTCTCACAATGTCTTTAGCTGTATTGTTGCGCTTTCGATCCAATATGGTCTAATTAATGAACATAAACATGTTTTGAATACCTCATTATAATTATCAGCCGCTTATGACACAGAAATAGTCTATTATTCTACATAAACAATTTATATTTACAACAGTCTATAATATCTCTACATTTGTTAATAATTTTGCCAAACTCTCCAATTAATCGATCAAAAATGATAAAAAATGATGAAGCGATATTAAAAACTGTTTTAATTGTTACAGCGAAATTTATTCCATTATAAAGAATCATATCTTGTTATTGGAAGTACAAGTCATATATTTTCAAAATATATATTATATTGAAAAAAGAATGAATTGATTATATAAATATATTAAATTTTTAGCATTTCACAGTTTTAGTTTAAGTAGTAAATATAACTTTGCTGAGAGTTGTAGAGTATGCACTGATTATTTTATTTTATTTTTTATTGTTTAAATCGATACTCTAGTGGGTGATAACGTCTGCCGTTTACCGGCTTTTTGTTTGATCGGTGATTCTACAGATTCTACATTGTGAGTCCTAAATTTTGCTTAACTTAAGAGCATTTTGAGTAGTGATTTTTAACGAGTACCTGACATGGTGCAAGCTCCGAGCCGACGGATTAACGTCTTCCCCGAGAGACGACGTACTCAGATTTATTCACCCCCTTCGTGTATTATTCGAGTGCCAGGAAGGGTTCAACCCTGGACTACCAGCCCACAACCTAGTACGTTAACCACTTAACTAACCTGGCCCCTTATGCACTGATTAACTTTCCATGAACAACGAGTTCAGAGGGCAAGGAAAATTTTAGCAATTAGATTTGGAAGGTAACACAAACCGATTGTATGCAGATTATGTTAGTTTCAAAACTTTCGTTACAAAAATGCCAAATAGACAAATATCAAAAAATTAAATAACCAAACAATAAAACCTTCTGATTTCTACATATGAGAATCCTTTTCGACTTTCTTTGAGCTTTGTTTGAATGACTTTCAATGATCCTAGACCCACCTGAAGAAATATCATTTATTATAACTAATTTTGTAACCCTTATGCCGTACTATAACTGCCTTTAGTCAACATGTACTATTACAACTCGGTCATAAGTGACCAGATGTCAAGTATCTATCAGACAACCACCACTGGGTATATTACATGAAGATAAGTTGTGGCAATTAACTGAAAGGATTCTGCTTGGAGTGGATAATTCAAAACCTGATTACTTCCCGCCGGTGATTACGAACATTAAGGAGGTTTAGCAGAGGTTCCATACGAGGCTGGTTATGGAAACTGTTTTGTTCCCTGAAGATAAATTTTCGTAATCGTGCTTATATTTATATCTTGCCTGTATGTTCATAAAATATTGTAAATTATTAAACAGCTGGTATCTTTATATATTTTATTTTAATTTATTGTTCAATAACTATTTAATTAGGTCTTAAAAGTGTGTGTTAAAGACACAATTAATACTCTTAAGACGAATACAAGTTTTAAGAAGCCAGTAAATTAAGAATAATCAAAATGCACTGTAGTCATGTTAGCTTAGTAGCAACAACCACTACTGATCTAGTAGATCTGGGGTTCAATACTCACTCTGGTCTCGATTTATTCAGGTGAGAGGTGAATAAATTCAAGCACGTCGTCCCCTTGGAGAGGACCTTAGTAGCTGGATTCCCACACTGCCTCACAGTCTTTGGACTACAATAGGATTCTTAAGAATTAGGTCATCCCCCTCCGAAGAGAGCAATGCCAGCCACCCGGAGACTAGAACTTGCTAGTAGTAATTAATTGGACCCCATCAGGGCGTCATTGTTAGGAGTCTTTAGTACCTGAATGCTCAACTCATAGAGTGAGATTACAAATCTCTCGTTGGCTAAACGCCACATGCCTGGGATATTTATGAGTGCCTTTAAGGTCTCCCGAGTACTGGAATATAAATGGTCTCGAAGAGGGGTGGTACCTAATCGTCCCCACTCTGAGGTCCCGTCAAAAACCGTAGCCTCTACCAGGCAAGTACCAGTTGTCCAGTCCAATCAGCTAAGGTCAAGGCAGGTTCCCACTGGTAGGGGCTTGGGGTCACACAGCGACCACAATGGTCTACCCAACTCGGTTGAAAACCAACAGCCACTACGATTCCAACTTCAGTTGGAGAGATGGAGAGAGAACCCCTCCATGGCCCCCCAACGCCCGTTGTACCGACTTATTTTAATAGTACCGGAATGAACTCTTGACAAAAGATCCTACTGAATCTGCCCAGCTACAGGTAACGTCAGTAGCCTTATTTTTCCCTTGTTCAAAGAACCTGTAGATATATATAAGCCAATGCAGCCAGTGATATAGCTGCATGGCGTGGGAGAGGAAGTTAAGCCTTCTTTCTCGAGCCTTTACAATACCAGGTATTTGTTAAAGATACAATGCAATGCAATGCAGCTTAAGTTTTTAGTTGGTCAGTCAAGAGAATAGCAAAAAAAAATTATGAAAAGCGTGCAAAGTAACTCTATACAAAATATCCAAGTTTCAATCGGTAAACCGCGATTCTTTTACATTCTGAAAAGATACAAAAAAAAAGTAATTCCAATTTGTCTTTTTTTTATATCCTGCAGTTCATTTTTAAACTTCTGTTTAGTGTTAGTAGCCGGTTTTCAAAGTTATTGTATAATATATGGGTAATGAAATATTACCCATCAGATCGTAAAGAAGAAAGTTACTGAACAATTTGTATGCATTTAAATCTAAAGTAGTCTATGTTGTTACTTTAATTTTACGTAGGACATTTTTTTTTTAATTGCTAACAGATGTCCAAATCAAGTGACATGTTTTTTATGTTTGTCTTTGCAATGATATTTATGGATATACTAGACTACCCGTGACCCTTTATGTCACTCAGAAATTGTAAAAATAGGTACTGAAACTAATTCACTGAATATGATTGACAGGGATAATTTTAATTGTTGTTTCTCGTTATTACAGCAAGGAAAGAGATTATTATATCACCCAAGCTTTTGATTTAGTATTCTTAACATGATTCAAAATATATACACTCTAAGTATATTTAGCACAACTGAAATCATTTAAAAGTAAAAAAATATCATTTATTTTATCATCTAAATAAATAAAACATCACTTCAAGTTATATACACCATAAAATATATTTAAAACAAACAAAACTTGTAAACTTAAATATTCAATTTATTACCCTAACATAAAATAACTTTAATGAAAGGAATGTATATTTATAATATTACCTTAGAACAATCGTTTTATCTGACAGTTGTGTTCAAGTTTGTTTCTAAATTTATTTATTTTTAATGTCTAACGTAGTAGTTTATTTGTTATATTTACTTATAATACATTTGTACTACTGTCATCAGCGAGCACGCAAGCCTCTGGGATATTCTGGCTCTATGCCTTTATTTTATTACCAGTGTTCACATTTCCCAAATTTTAAAATAATTTTTTTTTGTTACATTTATATATGTACTGCTGTCATTTGTATTTGCACTACTTTCATTGGCAAGCACGCAAAATATTTGCTATTCTGACTCAAATTTTGGGAATATAGTAATAATTTTCTTTTATTTAACATCATTTGGGTAGCAAATAATTTATATTTAGGTTCAGGTTTCTATCTCCACGGAAAATGAGTAAATGAACAAATAAACAAACAAACCAACTCACAAACTTTATATATAGAGATTACAACGATGACATTTAAAGAAAAAAAAAACCTTTATAAGTCCAAAATGCAATGTGTAGATGTTCAAGTGGTGTCAGGGTGTTGAAGGCAGTGATATTTCTTATTGGGAAGGAGAGATGGTAGCGGGCGGTTAGTTTCTTTTCCCTTGGGAGACTTTCAGCGTCCCATGACTCCAGACAACTGTTCTGTTCGCCATCTTTCACATGAGTAATAGTCCAAACAAACCTCGAATATATTTCCTTCATATTTTCAATATACCCACTGCTTCCCGTGGTTCGTTTTGTTTCAGTGTTGAATAGCACCTTCCATAACGTTCGAGATATAATTGAAACATATTTCATCCAATTTTCTTCCAGAATATATTCGTTCTCACTTCACAAAGTCTAAAAAAGCAATAATTTTTCTTGATTTATTGTAATACAGAATAAATTAATATATTTCCTTACATTTAAATGTCAGTTTCATATTACTTGTTATAAGCGTAGTGTTAATATATTTCCTGAGTTATTACATTCATTCATTTTTTAGTTTTAAGAACAAAACAGAGAAACTTTAAACCTCCTACCTTCTATAATAAGATGTCTTGGTTGAAATACATTTCATGTTCCAAACCAGATACGTGTTCTCCAGTCTTCCTTAACCATATTCCTATCCCTCAAGCTACAACCACCAAATACTTAGGACTACACCTTGATAGACGACTGACTTGGGCTCCGCATACAAAAATCAAACGAACAGAACAATACAGACGGTATAAACTTTTACTACACTTAATGGATCTACGCTCAAAATAACGACTCACAACAAACTATTACTTTACAGAACTGTGATTATGTCTATTTGGTCATACGGCATTGAGATATGGGGAACAACAAAGAAAACCAATTCTCAGAGGATACAAACTCTTCAAACAAAAATCCATCGTAAAATTCTTCATTGTCCCTACTATATACCGAACCAATTTATTCCGACCTGAAGTTCCCAACAGTTCAGCAGGTAGCAATATCCCGATATAAAACGTTTCACAAAAAACTTCCAAAAAATAGTAATCCTTTAATCCTAACAATATCCTCCACAAGCATTCCAGGAAATCCCAGAAGACGTCTGAATAGGATGTGACCAAGAGACTTATTACTATGAACCGTTCTAAGTGATTTTTTTTTTCCTACTTAGACCCATGCCAGGAAGTGTAGTCACTGGATTGCTTCTTTCCTCCTGTGTTTCTTCCCTCATACATCTGTGTTATCAGTGTCACTGGTAATGTAACACTTACATTGTTGTGACTTTAAACAAATAAAAAAAAAAATGTTCCAAACCACAATCATAGTAAACAAACCCTCTGGTAATGAAATAGCAAATTAATAGCCAATTAAGTGATTATATTTGTGTTATCGAAGCAATAATAATTTTACCATTTAAAAATAATAGTAATATTTGATTTAAAACAAGTGGCAATTATTATTGGTATTAGAAATATAATATTAATAATACTAACCTTTGTGGTAATGACGAAATGCATGAATTTAATTATTATTGGGTTAATGTGAGAAATTGAGACTCATTGAACATATCCGCACTGTTACCATAAACCTTTCTTTTTTTCAAAATCAGCTTTAGATTTTTTGTATTTCCCAATATAGAATTAATAGGAGAGATGCAATATTTCAATATTTTCTTGAGAAATCAACATCAGATGTGTAACTTTCCATTCCACAAAAAAAATGAAACAAAAAAAAGAACTAAACTATAGTTTAGTTTTTAGTACAGTTTGTTGTGTTAGTCTTTGTTATGTTTCTTTCTATGTGTCACAGTTTATTTTAAGTATGTATAGTATATTGAAGAACATAGGTTCTGCTTGGCTGGCAAACAGAATCCTAAAGTCCTGATAACGATAAGGTCGAAATATTGAAATGTGTTTTGTTGTTGTTTCTCTAAATTTTCCCTAAATCAATCCAAGCTTGATTCTTTTTAGAATATCCCCTTCCTTAAGATATATCTTTGTTTCTTCATTTTCTGTTTTTTCCTTAATTGTAAAATTCTGGAATGTTTTAAAAATGGAACTTTAATATTTGTTTCATTCAGAACATTTTGGATGTTTATTCAAACAAGATAGACTAAAATAAGTTCAATTGATTTATTTGAATATATATATATTTTTTTTAAATATGACAATGCAATTTTATTATTAGTTCTAAAGCAGGAGTGTCAATCATACGGCCTGCAGGCCGGATCAGGCCCACCCGGGGGTTTGGTACGGCCCGTAGGATAAATCTGCATTATTTTTTTTTTAAAAAAAAGAATAAGTTTACTCTAATTTTCTTTAAACCTGTGGTTCATATATTATCCACTAGGGGCCCAAATATTAGCACGCTCAGATAACATGAAAGTAACACTTTGGCTTATATTAGTAAAAGTGACTTACGGCTAGTTCTATGTAATTTTGGAATGACTTAATGGTCCGGCCTGCTTGAACCAGATTAAGCTGCATTCGGCCTCCAGACTAAAATAAATTTGACACCTCTGTTCTAAATATATTGATTTTAATTAATTTGTTGACTAAACTCCAGACACATCTGATTTTTTTTTTTTTTTTTTTTTGTTCAATGAACCTCTGGGGGCCAGGCTAGCTCACTGGTTACGTCCTCGCCTCTGAACTGACAGGACCGATCTGTTCAGGTTCGACCCTCACCTGGCCCTCGATTTATTCACGCGGGAGGTGAATAAATCTGAGCGCGTCGTCGTCCCTCGGAGAAGGACGTTAAACCGTCGGTCCCGAGCCTGTAAGATGTCAGGTACTCGTTAAAGATCCCTACTCTAAATACATTTGAGTTAGGCAAAATTTAGGACTCCCACTGTAGAATCAATCTTCATTGTGTGGTATCACAAAGGGCCAATGCTCGGCCTATGTGTGTTCCCTTGTGGAACTGCCACTGGAACCTAACCTAACCTAACCTTGGTTCAATAAATGAATAATAATGTAAGAGTTATGTCAGACAGGATCTTTTTTGCAATCAATCTTTTAAACATATTTTCATTCAAACGTATATTTTATATATAAAAAAAACTTAATCTCTTTCAGTTTTCCAAACAAATTAGGTATATAAAATTTTTAAATAAAACTAAATAGTAAAGCATGTTTTTAGTTTCTTGTTTTATTTCCACAAATAAAAATCAACTATTAACCTACAAATAAATAAATTTACTTCAAGTGCCTAATAATTACAATGCTATTGCTCTAACAATTTAACACAAACATATTGTCAAAAAGTAGTAAACAAGATTATTTAATTTCTAATTTAACGTGTTGTTTAAACTAAATGCAATCAAATATAAAATACCTTTCTTCTCTCATAATAGTACAGAAAGGAAAAGATCTTTCCACATGATATCTTACGGTTCAAACTTATTCGATTATTTACTTACTTAATTGGATAATATGTCGAACAGAAAATGTAAATAGAACATCAAGGGAAATCATAATTAGATACATCTTAACACTTGAATAGAGAAAGCTTATCTGAACTCTAATGACCTGTATTATTTGATATATTCTTGTGTGTAACATGATTTTCATATTAATAAAAAAAGCTCATATATTAAACTAGATATGCATAATGCAACATGTTTTCTGAAGGAAGTATGATGTTCGATATGTATTACTAATCGTATAAAATAATGGTGTGATTTTGTTTCAAACTTCACCTAACATTTTCTTTACATTGTTATTTAATCTTCATGATATGATATTCTTTATATTTCGTAGAGTTTTTTTTTCGTTACAATAGAAATGAAGTTCTTTTGAGTGATTTTTTTATTTAGAATAAACAATTTTTTTTTCTTCAGAAAATAGATGATATCATTGAAAGAAAATTATTTTCATATGTAATAATATACATATTGTTCATTTGGTATGAAAACAGTTTTTAAGTTTTATTTAGACACAGGCCAGGAAGTGTAGTCACTGGATTGCTTCTTCCCTCCTGTGTTTCCTTATACATCTGTGTTATCAGTGTCACTGGTAATGTAACACTTACATTGTTGTGACTTTAAACAAATAAAATTAAAAAAAAAGTTTTATTTAAATAAATACATTTAAAAACACAATAAACTACCATTAAATGAGGGAAAAAAATGTTAAAAATAAATTACTAGCTTTTAAGGATTCAAATTCACGTTGAATTGATTAAAACTAATTAATATTCCTTTGCCAATTTACAGAGTTTTTTTTTGAATAATTGGGAGTTATGGAATAAATTTTCGTCTTCTAACAACTTCAAATTGCTTGAGGAGCTAAACCCTATATTTTTTTATTTCCTGGAATGTAGAAATCAAGATACTTAACTATTGTATTAAAACCAAGTTTAATACAAGTTTAAAATATTATTTTTTTCACTGTAGTTTTATATGTCCTATTTTCCAATTCTAGTTTATTTTAGTTAACTTTAAACATTTTTTTATAAGTGTATTATTTTATGTTCTCTTTCTATTTATTTATTAAAACCTGTATATATTTAACATAATTGTACAGAATTACATATAAATATAATAGTCTTACAACATATATATATATATTTATATATATATATATATATAAAGCAGATTCAATAATATATCGACCGTTTGATAGAATAGGTGTGCTGTCTAATCGGGATTCGGTCAATTTTCTAGGATAAAAAATCAAACTCTCGTTGCCAACCTTTCGGTTATAACCGAATAAAATAATTAAATATATATATACATATATATTAAAATATATGAATATATATATTAAAAATATATAACTGAGACGGTAATGAAAAAACTGTCCATTGTTCAATCCAGAATTTTATTTAATCCTGCAATATTAATTAAGGAAATACCAAAAACAGAAATATTAAATAACCTTTGACTGTAGTGAATGCTTGTATATAGTAAGGGTATGACGAGGGGCCAGGTTAGCTGAGTGGTTAATGTACTTGCCTCTGGGCTGGTAGTCCGGAGTTCGATCCCCCACCTGGCCCTGGATTTATTCATGCTGCAGGTGAATATACCTGAGTACTATTAATATTAGATACGCAGTCTTAAATACGCAGTCTATAATACGCAGTCTTACCTCGTATACTGTTTGTGTACCTCTTTCGCCGGTTTTGTATGTCACGCATATTCAAAAAGGAGTTCTTTTTAGAGCAGCAGTATACGAAATAAGATGGTGTATTTAGTTCTAATGTTAATAATTTTAACCTCAGTGGTAATAAAAAAAATCTATGAAATCTGAGTACGTCGTTCTTCGGAGAGGATCTTTACCGGTCTTTCCCTAGCCTGTGCCGTTGTCAGGTACTCGTTAAAGATCTCTACTCGATATACACTTGAGTTAGGCAAAATTTAGGACTGCCAATGTTGTAGAATCACCGAAAAAGCCGGTAAGCGGCTAACGTTATCGCCCGCTAGGGGATCAGTTAAAATAATAAAAAAAATTAAAAAATGTATTAGGTCTACATAATAGTTGAACGAAAGAAAAAAAAAATGAATAAACATTAATAAATGAAAAAAAGTATGGAATGCTAATTGTTTTAGTTTTTTTGAAAAGTCAATTAAAAAAAAAATTAATCATTTGGAAGGGTTCTTTTACCCTGGATGGCTGTAAACGAGAACGAATGACGCAGCATAAATACGTAGTTATAGTACATAATCAACGCTCAAATAAGGACACCTCAAGAACATATGATAATTATTATTGGTTATTTTGATGACAAATAAGCTACATTATAGCTCCGATTTCAAGGATTGAAAAAATGAATGATAGGGAATAAAAAAATTCGACAAGTATAGCAGGTGATCTCTTAGTCTGGGATAAACAAACAGTTTTTATAGCGTTATTACTCTTTCGTAATTGAAACATCATGAATTTTTTTTTATGAATTGCTAATTTTTTGTTCCATTTTCGGTCAAATTTTCATTATTTTTTAATGAGCCGTTTCGCGTCAAAAAATCATTTTCTGAAAACAGAAATCGTACTGTAACGCCCCTTTAACGAATGTAATTTTGAAAAAAAATATCTCAACTCATTCTCCACATAATGTTCTATTTTTAGGCATAGTTTCATTGTGATTCGTCTAACAGTATGGCTTGTATCGCTCTCACAAGGTTTTAGATTGAATTATAAGTCAAAATTTGTACATTTTATTAAAAAAAAATATTTCCTGTTGTTTTAAAATTCTGAATATATTTTTTGTTTGTTTCATTTGTAACCTCAAAGGTAATGTCAAAATTTCAAAACTCTAGGGTTATCAGGTTAGGAGAAATAAATGTTTTAAGAAAAACGGTTTTTGGCCAAAAAAGTGACTTTCCCATCATGCATAATTCTTCCCAAACAATAGGGGTCTTCGTCTTTATAGGGCCCATTTCGGTTTAAAATATCAACTTGATCCATCAAAGATTCTGGAGCGTAGCGTGGTAACAAGCTATGCTAACACACGCACCCACCCACCCACACACACACACAGACATCATCGTAAAAACGTCATAAAACGACTTCTGGGATGTCAAAACATGTAATTCCGTTAAAATCTCGAGATCAAATTTTTTCACGATCACTATACTTTACTTATAGTAAAGTAAAAATATTTCTGTTTTTCACGAGTAGGTGGAATATTTGTCAATGAATAATCATCAAACTTAAAGTTTCTCAATAAAAAAGAAATAACAAAAATAATCCACAGTAATAGTGAGTTAGAGTGTTCTGTACAGTGTTTTTGATATTTTTGAGATAATTTTACTTCCCAGCTAAACAGTTGAGCTTAAAAAAGTATGCAACAAAAAAATCACAATAAAAACAAAAACAATACTGAACAGGATATATAATTGGATATATAATTCAATTTTAGGAATACAATACAGATGTCCTTTTAAAGGATTCTTGATTGTTCCATCTGATTGTCATGTGATATGCAATTATACTATTGAAAGCTAACAGTGTTCTCGAAAACTGAATATTTTTCATTACACAGCGTTATTTTCTGTTGGCTGAATTTTTTTTTTTTTTTGTCAGATATAAACTTGAAAAATGTCAATTCAGAAGTGACCTCAAATGACCCGTACATATGCGTATCTCTTCATACAATAGACACAATCCTGAAAATAATTTCTGTCAAAACTTACCAACAATCATTGTTTTTATTCCAATTTTATTTTTTTTTAAATACTTCTTAATAATGTTTTTATTTGCATTATTTTTTTTAATATTTTATTTGTAAATGTACAAAGAACGTTGTAAATTGCTTATGTGGTACTGCTGCTATTTTTTTTGTTTTTCTGTTATTTGGTTAATCAGCAGTAAAGAATTGAACTTTATGATACGCAGGTTTTGAGATCACTGACTTTATTATTCACGTAAAACTTCAAGCATTAATTCATAATTTGATAATCATGATATATAACACAGTTTGTAAAAACTACTTTTAAGATATAAATTTGTACAACAATTTATGAAAAGTTTGCTATTTACTTTGAAATTAGGCTATGCTTTAAAGCTTAAAATATTTTGAGGTAATTTGATAAGCTAAAACTAACTCTACTTACAACAATATTTAAATCAACTTCAAAAGTTGACTGCATAATATTGTTGTTTACTAAGAAATTAGCAATGAAATACAAACTTTGATTCATACAACCATGTAAAATGTTTTTAATTACTATTTTGGCTCTCGTATCTTTAAGCAATTCAAAATTTAAACACTAAACCGTACCAGTTTGTTCCGACACTTATTCTTCTTCTGATGCATCTTTTGCAAAGTTGACAAATACTCTTGGCCATTAAAGAAAACTAGTGTTATCGCAAATATTTATGTGTCTTTACCCATTTCATAAATAATATAAATCGTGATCAAATATAAATATAGATTACATGGCTTTCTAATCTTTTTTTTAAAAAAAGATTTCTTTCTTTTCTTCAAATGCTGAATTTAAGAGATTGATATATTTAGCCAATTTTGTGATTATCTGTTATATATATATATATATATTATATATATATATATATATATATATATATATATATATAAAAAGATTTCACATAAACACGTGAAACAACAATCAATGATTAAACCACAATAAGAATGGGAAAACAAGACTAAGATCTTTCAACCGTAACAAGCGGTTTTTGACTCTGACGAAGACCGCTTGTTACGGTTGAAAGATCTTAGTCTTGTTTTCCCATTCTTATTGTGGTTTAATCATTGATATATATATATATACATATTGGCCGTTGCGTCTACAACGTGCTTGGTCTCCCATTCTCTTTTCTCCTGAAGACGGATTACCCGAAAATTTGAGTCTGTAAGTGTGTTTCCCTACTTTGTGTGTTGCTCTTTGTTAATCTCGAACTCGTATATATATATTATATATATATATATATATATATATATATATATATATAGTGTTAAACTGAATTGCCTTAATCAAACATACCTTTCTTTTGAGCAGTTTTTCATATTTTCTTGATAATATCAAATCATCTTGATTTAGTTGGTGAATTATTTGAGCAAAACTCTGGTTGGCCATCAATGTTTATTGATTAACATTTGACATGTTAAATGTTAACCAACAAATATTGATGGCCAACCAGAGTTTTGCTCAAATAATTCACCAACTAAATCAAGATGATTTGATATTATCAAGAAAATATGAAAAACTGCTCAAAAGAAAGGTATGTTTGATTAAGACAATTCAGTTTAACACAATTTGTATAAAAGAAGGTCTGCTCCCTATATATATATAAAGATTTCACATAAACACGTGAAATAGCAATCAATGATCAAACCACAATAAGAAAACGGGAAAGCAAGACTAAGATCTTTCCCATTTTCTTATTGTGTCAATACCCAAATATAGTATCAGTTTAGTATAGTATATAGTATAGGTTTTTTTATATATAGTATAGTATATAGTATAGTATCAGTATAGTATAGTTTCAGAGTCAAAAACCCAACTGACTCTGCCAGTCAGTTGGGTTTTTGACTCTGACGAAGACCGCTCCTTACGGTTGAAAGATCTTAGTCTTGCTTTCCCATTTTCTTATTGTGGTTTGATCATTTATATATATATATATATATAAATAACGAAAAAAATATTTAAATATAATACTTCAGTTTATGAACTGTACAACAAAAACTATAAACTAAAATGATTTCAACCAAAAAAATCACTAGAACTTTTTCATCTGGTATACTCATCCTCCATGAACAATTTTATTTATACAATAAAATTGTACAATACAACCATATACAATATGTAACATCCTTATTACATATTGTGAAATTATTTCGTTTATAAGGTCAGAGTATTCTGATAAAAGTTGCTGCAGTCATTCCTCGGGAATGTTTAAAGACAGCCTTTCAAGTCGTTCTTGGAGGATACATAGTCTTACATCTTCACTTTTCTATACTCTATTTAGATTTGAATCTAGAATTAACATTTCATATTGTCGCAGTAAAGAGATTTGACAATTAAACTGTTGCAAGAATCTTCGTATTTGGCCAAACAATCTGGTTTCTTGTTTCATTTTGTATCAAATTGTAAAACTCTATGTTCATTTATATATAGATTTAATTTATAGATGATTTATTTAATAGCATACGTGTGTAGTGTCTTAGAGTTATTCATTAATTCTGTGATTTTCTTTTACTGAAATTAAGTTGAACTTGATCCCATAACTCATCAGTTAAAACTGCTTCCTTTTTGTTCAATTGAAATGCAGTTACCTTTTTCCAGAACTATCTGAATAGCAGCAACTTCTCCTTCCAAGTTACTACATTATGCTTTAGTTAACTTCAATATGATTTTATAATGAACTTTTAGTGGCATGTACTCCCTATTGGCAACGCTAAACCAAACATATCCCCCTTCACAGTCGTATTTTAGAAGTTAATTTACCTTTAATTTATCTAAACTAAAAACTTAGCGTATGGCCGATAAATATTATATTCAGTTAAATATGAAGAATTATGAAGATAGAAGCAATGCATTAATTTTCTTAATTATAAATTTAGAAAATCATAATGGGAAATGTTTGTATAAAGGACTGACTCTAATGAAATTTTTGCGGGGTAGGGAGTTTACAATGTCACTCTGTTTAGGAGTTCCCAAGAGACATTTTCCTTTCCCAGAGGGCTGAATCCCTCTATTAAATTGAACCAGCTGGATATATTTTTGATTGCTCTGTAGATATATTATATTCATATAATAAACCACGAAGATAAATTAGCGGAAAGTTTAATTCATTTTATTTTAAACACTACTGATGTGTGTGTGGAGTATTTCATATGATGAATTCTTCTCAGTTCTTTTTTATTTTAACTTCTTTCTTTGTCTATGTTTGGCAGTTGATGTTGAAAAAGTATATGCTTTCAATCTACTGTTTATTTAAGGTGTACATCGAACTGATATTGCATTTCATCATACTTTGACCCTAAGAAACAAGACTACAGCTATACTGAAACCAAGCTGGCAAGGGTACCAAAGGTCCTTTTAGAATGATTACAATAGTTTAAAGAATCTGAATCACTGCTTAACACTGTTAATTACAAGGAGGGTTAAGGTCTCAGAGGCCGTTGAGCCATGCCCCACTGTTGGAGTTAGACTCGTAGTGACTGTGGTTTCTCTCAAAGGGTAGAGACCCTAGAGTGTGACTGTGTGATAAGCAGTATCTACTCGGAAGATTGTCCGCAATATAGCAACAAGAAGCAGCTAGACACCCAATCCTCACCATTAAGTAGTTGGAGAGTTTGTTAAGAGAGTGTCCTGCCAAGATCTTTATATTGAATATAAAAAACCTTGTTCATAAGATTGGACTTAAAACAGTTGATTACAAACCAGAACTGCTCCAGGTGCCTGCCAATGAGTTCCTACTCCAAAACTATTTTGGAAGGCTTTCTTACATCCAATGATAAAACAACATGATAACATGCTCTACTCTAAACCTAAATATGTATTCACATAAATGGTACTGTACTTCCTATGTACAATACAAAACAAAAGTAAGAAATCACAAGGAATAGCACTGATAAGACATAAAATGAATTACATGAGCTCAACCATTTTCTATGCAATCTCAAATTATATTTTAAATATGTAATTGTGTTTAGTATACTATACTCTAGGTAGTTTAGTTATATTTCAAAATCTTAAATCAATCACGCTTAGCAAGCTGAATATTCTGAGAACGGCTATTATACAAAATGCCGCAATGTTTCAGTTTTCCATAATTAATTGAAGTCCACTAAAAGTTGATCGATAGTTATTAATTTCTTCTCAAACAGCTCTGCCTTTTAAGAGTTTCTAAAGTATTTTACTTGATATTTAAACATTATTTAATCTTAGTATTTTTTTCCTTATTCAGAATTTCTATTTTCATAATAAATGTAGAAAACAAAACTTGTTAGGCAGATTGGCTCTATTTTTATAATTTAAAAATAATTCTTTGATACTTTGAATATTAATAATTAAAATTTATTTATGTAATAATAATAATAATAATAATTTGTAAGTATACATTTTTTATAATAAAAAATGCTCACCATTATTTGTCCAGTGTCTATTGCTTCTTTGATATAACTAAATGATTATCGGCTCAATCTACTCACCAGAATATCTGGATTTGTTTTCGATGTGATGTTTTCTGCTCTAATTTCAGTGGGATCTGGAGTGCTTCCTGAGTTTTCTTTGTTTCTGATCCCTTATCTGGTCACCAATTGCTGCCTCTGCTAAGTAGTTTACCTCTGCGATGCAGGATTTTACTTGTGATATGAGTTAAAAATCAACAAATTGAGTTTTTTATCAAAAAATTTCATATAATTATTGGTAAAAGATAAAACATAAACATAGATATAGTCAAGGAAAACAGTATTTTATCTTCCTTGGGTCGTATACCTTACCAACTGATATTAATTTGGCTTATTAATGTCAGTAAATCTTTCGAAGGTTAATAATTTATTTTAATACTTCATTTTTTTCTTATCTATAAAAGACGATGAATCGAAACTTCTGACACAGTTGTTACAAAAAGTTTATCTAAAGCGAGACTAAATTCATATATTGTAAAACAGAGGTGGGCAAACTACGGCCCGCCAGTTCATCTAGAGTCTAGATTCTAGACTTATACCCCACCGACACGGGCTAAATTTTTTGGGTGTGTATTATTTTCTGTTCTTTAGTTTTTTTTGAATAAATGTAGAGCCTAGTATACATTAAACTGACTTAATCATGTTTTTGGGTAACAAAAATTCATCTTACTTGGTAAAATGTTAAGAACAAAAGACTTAACTATTCATACTTGCTAAAAGCGCTAGAAAAGTTGATCCAAAACTATTGGTAAGGTAGTTTTTACAAAAAATGGTTGCTGTGCCACTGATCTTATTGTTTTTTGAACATTATGAAAGCAATAGTAAACATGAAAAAATAACAATAAAACAGCAACTTGTATAACTTTCTCAGGTTACATATCAATGTTTTCCGATTATTGAATAATTAATCTGAGAAAATAATAAAACTGGGTTCACTGTTTTACAAATATGGAAATGAGATGATATGAATATAGATTTCTCTAGACATTACTTTCTTACTGAAAGCTCAAACGTATGATAGTTTGTATGCATTGATTTAGTGCTAAAGGTTTGAGTTTTGAGTTAAACAAATGAAGTTATATTATTTATATGGGAATAGAAATCGAGGAGTCCCTTGCAGAGTATGTATGTCCATGCAATATTAGGTAGTTTTTAAAGATACCTATCGTGATAGGACCTAAAAACCCTACATTTATAATGCAGAAGGCAGAATTAACCTCTAATATCAACCATAAGCTGTACTTTATTCCCTCAGAGCACCGCCAACCTTTATCAAAAAAATGCTTTCATCTCAAGATGATTTTGTCACTAAACTGTCAAAATAAACTTAACTGATTTATTTTAAATTTATCATTTATTTTTAAAGAAAAGTAGTGTTTTTTTTCTCTATATAAAAATTTACTTCCATACTACATTTTTTTTCAAATAAAATCAAATGGATCAAATAACTTTAATGAATTTTATTCTGAAATATGTTTTAAAATAGCATTTCGTCCTTACTTTAGGAAAAGTAGAGTAGAAATACAAGAAGCAAATTTTCTTTTTATTGATTTACAGTTTTGATATTTCTTGGTCAAATCTGTAAAATTTTAGAATGATGTTGATTTTAGATGATTGGGTATGTGTGCAATATTTTCAGTCACTCTGTAAGTCTTTTTGTTTTGATAGATGTTTATAAAAATTTTAAAAAAAACAGTGGAAATAAAGCTGTTTCATTTTGGATGATATTGCAAGAAAATGGAATTGACTGGAGGAAAATATCAGTTATTAATATAACTCCAAACAAATCAGCAATTATTAATGTCTGCTGGATATTTATGGGTTGAACAAGAAAAAAATGGTTCAGTATTATTTTAAAGTGTTAACACAAAAATAATACCCACATTTGCTGAAAGTGGAAGCAGCCTTCAAACGTGCTGGCATAGAAAGGGAAATGTTACATAAAGTAAATAACAAAGAAATAAACAGTCAGTTTGAAAAATATTATGACTACTTTTCTTCCTATTATGACTACTTAAGGAATAAAAAGGCCTAGTCTGATGTAATATGCTAAATACTTTTAGACTAAAAAAGTTAAGTGTTTTAGTTGGTTTTTAGCTCTATTGTAGCCAGTATACTTTGCCTAAAAGTATTATACCTTCGTTCCAAAATAACGAAAAGTTATTGAACATTTATTACTTTTTAGCAGCGATGATTGACTAATTCATCATGAGTCTTTCAAAATACTTTTATTCTACATGTCCTATCATCAGAAATAAATTTTTCTTTTTTTTGTAAGGGTTAGTAACTACAACATGCACACTTTGTATTTCATTTCATCTAAGCATATAAATTAAAATTTAATTCTTATAAGGAATACATTGTATAGTGTTATTTGTGTTAACTAGATTTCTATTTATTCTATTTTAAAACCCCCTCAACTGAACGAAATCGACATGGCAGTAGTATTAACTACCTAGCAGAAAACATATTTCATTATGTTTATTATTACATTAATTTTATTTAATTTCATGTACTGTATATCACAATTTGTATCTATAATCAAACTTGAAGTGTACCGTGCTAGTACTATTTATTTTATTAAATAGTCCGTAGTGTTTAATTAGATTATTATTGAATCACAGAAAAACATACCTTACAAGTGTTTGCCAATTGTTTGTAAGAGGAATACTAATTACGTTATATATTTATCAATTATAGCAGTTTACTAATTATGGTGTAATTTTTCAAACTATACCAGCTGAATAAAAATAAATAAATTTATTTAATTGATTGTTTACTAATCCTCTAATTTGTTTACATTGAGTAATGTCGGTAATATTCAGAATTGTTCAAATTTAGTAAATCTTTCCTTTTTATCTATTCCAATATAAAATAAAATACCAACTAAAGAATAACTCGAATCATTAGTTTGCGAATAAGAAAAAAATAAGGATAAATACATTAGTTAAGGATAATTTATCCAATTAAGATTTCTGTTCTTAATTTAATCAATAGAAGTTGTGTTTTATCTTAATATAACCAATTAATAAGTTAATCCAAATGTCGAAGAAAAGATTTGTTTCAAAGTTATTGATTGAAATGTTATAATGAATCCAGAAATGTCACTTGAGTTATTCTTGTCAGATATGAAATATCTAAGATATTTAATTTAAATGAATACATATATGAGTATTCTTTGATATCGACTATTATGGCGTTAATTTCATCTGTATTGCTAAACACTTATGGTTCATGGAAATATCTGTATATTAATTTACCATATTTCTATACATACGGATCAAAACAACAACAAATAAATTTTGCAATAAAAAACACTTTTTAATATGTTTTATAGCATTAATTAATTCATGTGCTTCTGTTTGACTAGAAAGGATAATATATTACCCATTTTATTTGATTTAAATCTTTTTTTTTTTTTATCTTATATATCAAATTTACTGAAGCATTTAGAACTATAGAATATTAACTGTGTCGATTGCAGTAACTGATTAACTCTGAATATAGATCCTTAGCTCTCATTTTGACGAAAGAGAGAAATGCCTGCTTCTAGTAAGATTTCTTTGTTGATAGCAAAAATCAACTTTGTAGATCTATCAAAAATACAAAATAATACAATTGTTTATTATTCCTATGCACAGAATTAACTGTATAATTCTGTAAAGTAAACAAAGCTTTGTAAAAAAAGAATTAAAAAAAATATGTATATATTGGTTTAAATAACAACTTAATGACGATAGAAGCAATCTAATGAGTGTGGAATTGTTTTAAGGACGACACAAGGAGCCTGGTGTTGAAATACTACATTTAGAAGTGGTGCGAGGTTGTGTTCGTTTCTCGTATAATAACCCGCTCGTGACAAGCATACCTGCTGTGTACACTCTATGTGTAGAGAAGCTACATTTTCCCTTTCCATGGTCTTACTCCTTGAACGCCCTTTTATCATCAAAATGCAATTTAATGTTTGAGTTGTCAAGTACCAGCAAACCCCCTTCTGTGGGTCTTTAATTCAAATCATTAAGTAATAATTTGTGACACTGTATACAATGATCAGGCCACGTTATTCCCTCCTATGCATTGTACTAAATGACCTAATATGACCAGTCTATATATATATATATATATAAAGATTTCACATAACCACGTGAAATAACAATCAATGATCAAACCAAAATATGAAATGGAAAAAAAAAAGACTAAGATATTTCAACCGTAACAAGCAGTCGTCAGCAGAGTCAAAAAATCCAAGTCGGGTTTTTGTCTCTGACAAAGATCGCTCATTACGGTTGAAAGATCTTTCACATTTCATATTGTGGTTCGATTATATATATATATATATATATATATATATATATATACGGCTTTGTATCAGTCGGTGGAACTATTTACGTCTCCGCTCCGGTGTTCCTTTTCCTTTTTCCCTTTGCATCTCCTGAAGACGGCAAGACAGCCGAAATTATCGAGAACCGTGAGTGTCAGTTGTTTCTATTTTGTTCCCGATTTATTGCTTTAATAATATATATATATATATATATATATATATATATATATATATATATATATATATATAACCCTCTGACAACTGATTTGGAAACTCACTCCAGCTAAAAGGAAAGTCTTCCGAAGGTTAGAACATATCAGTATTACGATAGAGAACACAAAAGCTGCTGTGAACTTTTATGTTCATCTAATCTAATAATATTATTGCCTCTTACATTATTTCATAAGAAAGCAAACAAAGTAAAAAATAAAAAAGTAATAATTAAGTTGAACAAATTTTAAGTTAGCAAAAGTTCAACTCTTATATTACATTCTTATTTCTTACTCTGTTTGCTTTGTGATGACTTTAATAAATTTAAAGGCCTCATAGTATTTATTTCTATTGTTTTCCTTTTAGTATAAACTTCATTGATTTCATCCCTTGTTTGTGTTGTTGATTTTTTAATTATTTATTCTTTATATTCAATTTATGTACATTAATAATTCTAACGTAGTGTAATCAATTATTATGTATTTACTCATTGTAGGGTAAAAGCCAATGAAATAGTCTCCACATATAGACGTTTAATCGTATAAACAACGCGTTTCGAACACGTAATGTGTTTCTTCAGGCATTAACTAAGTGCGAGTGTCTGTGGTACAACTAGTACAACATACAATTTACGTACAATTGACAACTTGTTGTACAACGAATATTTTGAGACCATGTGATTAGCTTTTTACCCTCATACTCTAATAATAATTATATTTGTTCTCCTTTTTTTGATAATTTTGCTTTGATTTAAATTTAGTTTTTATATCTCACAATCTTTAACCTATTTTTATTCCATTCACTCTTTCCTTTTGTGGCTCATATTTAAGTCTTAAAAAAATCTTTAACCATAAGATAGAGAATTTTCTAGATAGGATGAAGCCAAGGATAGAGTTGAGAGTGGAGTGGTAATTGTGTTTAGCTTCCAACCTTCCACTAAGGCTTTCTTTCCCATCTTAAGGTAAACTGAGCTTATTCCATCCTTTCCAACAACGACCAAAAATTTAATTTTTTCTTTTTAGTTTTTAGTTAAGATACCTAAGTTTGAAAATTTATTCATTTTCTATTGATTGCTATATAAGTAAAGTATTGTGTTCTTATTATTTATCGTCAGTAGTAATGAAATCAATACTGATAAGAAATTTTATTAGATCGTGAACTGAAAAAAATATTAACGAATTTTTTTATATCGTTGTTTTAACTGATGTTTGGTAATCATGGAAGAAAAAGATTTTCTAATTTCATTTTTAAATCATTAGTTGTGCAATCCGTAATTGTGTGATATTTACTCATTCTGAGGTAAAATGAATAAACAAACTAAAGTCTCCACAGAAATGAAGTTTTATTGAACAACAAGAACGCGTTTTGAACACTTAGTGTTCATCATCAGGAAGACACCAAGGATGTGGTCTAGTGAAAACAACTCTAAAAGTCCAGTGAAAGTTGTTTTCACTGGACCAACCATTCAGTATCACATCCTTGATGTCTTCCTGATGATGAACACGAAGTGTTCGAAACGCGTTGTTGTTGAATAAAACTTCATTTTTTTGAGACTTTTGTTTGTTTATCCATTTCACCTCAGAATAATTTCATCTGGTATTGCATAGATTGAAGCATTTGAATGTGTTTAATATCACATGAGAAAAGTTAGAAAAGTAGTTAATATTTAAGAAACTCATATTAATAATTAAAAAAAGATTAGTAACCTACATATTGCTAAATAATTAGTTTTTTATGTGTTATATAATATAGGACCATAATACGACAGCAGCATAAGCATATTGGTTTAGTTTCGTTCCTAAATTATGAATGTAAATTACGATGAAGCGGCTAAAGATTATTTAAATGCAAAAAAATACAATATATGTTACTAACTTAAATATTCTAGAATGAATTGTTTACGAACTTGTAAACGCTGTCAGTTAAAGATGTCAGTTATCCTTCTTAAATGTTCTTATCTAAAGGCAACATGAAGTTATCGTTTTGTGTTTACAGAAAATTCACCAATATATCAGATTATGTCAATTTCTTTCTGCCAATGCTAGAAATTATAAATTATAGTTTTCAGATATATATTTTTGAAGGTATTAAGTGCTTACCTCTCTAAGTTTCTTAATGATTAACATAACAACATTCTTTTTATGCCTTTCTTGTCGGTAAAGTTTTATAGCTTTGCTGAAAAAGGTACTTAGATGTAGTAACAAAGTCCTTTATAATATCAAAAGTCATAGTTTTGCAATATCATTTTATGGAAACCCCTTCATTCCTTGCATTATCAACGATTATAAATGATTGAAATAATAAACTAAAAAGAACAGCAAATATGATAGGATATAAATGATTGTTGTCATATATATATATATATATATATATTATATATATATATATATATATATATATAGAAAATTGTCACAATAACACGTGATATAAATATTCAGGTAACTCACCACAAATTAAAGAAGATAGTCGCTCTAAGGCCTTTCGCTTTCACGTCGTCAGAGTTGTATTAACTTGTATTCACTTGCTCTCTGACGACGTGAAAGCGAAAGGCCTTAGAGCGACTATCTTCTTTAATTTGTGGTGAGTTACCTGAATATATATATATATTATATATATATATATATATATATATAATATATAAAATTATTGTCGTAAAATAATAAATAATTACAAACGTAAGTTTTATTTAATAGTTTATTAAAATTATAATTGTTGTTGCAATTTTAGTAACATTTTTACTAAGGATTACTGTTCAGATATTGAAATATCATTGATAATGTAACCACTTTGAAACATTTCTAATTATTCCAACACAGCTTCAGAGATATTTAATTAAGCAGTTTAGTTTCTATTTCAAGAGGTGTAAAGTATATGAACATTTCCATTATAATTGGCTAAGAGTAAAGCCTGTCTAAAAGTAAGACTAATTATTAAAACGATGCTTCATTATGTATTATAACTGTATCTATATAAATAAAAGCAAAGTTTTGTCTGTACATTGCATATAAATAACTAATTTCAAATTATCTTTACCTTTTATACATTAGAGAAACCGAATCCACGCTTAGAAAAATTTCTGTCTTGTTTGTTCAAAAGTTTTGCCATATCAAACTCAGTCAACATATGTTATAGCGAGCTGAAACTTTGACAGTAGATTTTTCTTGCCTAACATAAAAGCTGAGATCAGAATGTGTTGGAAATTCAACGTGCAAGCAAAGTTATGGACATTTAAGCTGTGTTTTGCTAGCTACGCATATACTACGCATATCGTATGCAGGTATATAGATAAAACAAATATACCAATATTTTTAGTTACCTGATACTGTAGGAAGTAGGTATTGTTAGTCGATTTTAATTTTGTTTACCTTTCTCATTATGTGCTCACTTTAAAAAAGTAAGTCCTACCTGCCCGCGTGCAAAATAAGAAGTATGCCTAGAATAAAATCAAATTCAAGCTCAGTATCTAAAACTGCAGTACGTAAAAGTAACTCCGGATCTAATGACAGTTATGAACTGCAGTAATAATGATATTTTCCACTAATCTATAATTTTTAATGTTTTGTAACACCATGCATCATATCTGAATTTTGGTAAAATACCTATCATGGTTGGGTCTGCTGGTTATAAAAAAAGGAACAAGACTATTTTTTCAATAAAAAAAGGAACTAGACTATTTTTTTCAATAAAAAAGGAACTAGACTATTTTTCAATAAAAAAAAGAACTAGACTATTTTTCCAATAAAAAAAGGAACTAGACTATGTTTTCAATAAAAAAAGGAACTAGACTATTTTTTCAATAAAAAAAGGAACTAGACTATTTTTTTCAATAAAAAAGGAACTAGACTATTTTTCAATAAAAAAAAGAACTAGACTATTTTTCCAATAAAAAAAAGGAACTAGACTATGTTTTCAATAAAAAAAGGAACTAGACTATTTTGTCAATAAAAAAAAGGAACTAGACTATTTTTTCAATAAAAAAGGAACTAGACTATTTTTTCAAAAAAAAGGAATTAGACTTTTTTTTTTTTTCAAAAAAAAAAGGAATCAATTTTTTTCAATTTTAAAAAAGAAACCATCTTTTTTTTGTTACATTAACAGACTTAGGGCTCAATAAAAGAATTTAAGTTTCATCATTTTTTCAATCTTACTTCCGCAAATATTTAAAAATTTTTGTGTTAAATAATTGTGATTTATTAAAAAACAAAACATTTATAATAATTTTTTTAAAAAAAAAATTTATTTGTTGTTAGAGGGATATAGAGAATATTGAATTATTTGATGGTGTTAGAAAGGTTTACTAGTGCTTATCCTAAGCATAAACTTTGTAATGGCACCGAAGCAGAGAGGCAAGTAGACAGAAATGCTCCCCGCAGTTCACTTCTATATGATAGTTAAGCTTTTGGAGGATACAAGCCAGTAGTTTTGATTATTAAACTCCTGCCAATTATTCTCATTTTCCGTAGGGAATACGTTATGTATCATATTGACATTTAAATTAAATTGGTATTCCGCAACTGCAATTAATTCATTGAGTTTCACCTAGGAAAATTATTTAATAGTTATCGCTACGAACTAGCACTCTTGAAGTTTTCATTATGAAGTTTGAATTTATCTAATACCATCATTTAGCTAAGTTAACAGAGATTCAAATTCCTGCTTCCCTAATAAAATAATACCAAAAATAAATATATAAATACTTATCATGGTTTGTTCCTTGACCCAATATTCATATGATATATATATATATATATAATATATATATATATATATACAATTAAAAGAAACAGTCCAGCGGACTTTTTTAAAATAAAATAAATTCAAAACGATGGAAACACACAGAATGACACAGACATAACTCACATCTATATTTCGACCATCGTCGTCATCAGGAGGTGTGAAGAGCGAAGAGCGAAGAGTCCCACAGGAAGACAGGGCGGTACTCAGGGGGAGTACCGCCCTGTCTTCCTGTGGGACTCTTCGCTCTTCGCTCTTCACACCTCCTGATGACGACGATGGTCGAAATATAGATGTGAGTTATGTCTGTGTCTTTCTGTGTGTTTCCTTTGTTTTGAATTTATTTTATATATATATATATATATATATATATAAACATAGAGATATCAAAAGAACACATTTACAGTCTCTAATTTTCGGTTTGAACCGTCTTCAGGAGAGATAAGTGATTGAAACCAAGCGCACTGGTTCAGAGACGGTTGGAGACTCTGACGGTTGGAAGGTCTCCAACCGTCTCTGAACCAGTGCGCTTGGGTTCAATCTCTTATCTCTCCTGAAGACGGTTCAAACCGAAAATTAGAGACTGTAAGTGTGTTCTTTTGATTTTTCTATGTTTCTTTGTCTATATTGAACTATTTTTGTCCGTTTTGGATCGTATTTCCAACGAAAAAGTATATATATATATTTTTTTTTTGTTGAGGACTATATAATAAGCTTCAGCAAGGAAGGATTAACCATTGATTAAATTAAAGGGATATCCACTTTCAGTAAATTTATCTGTTGATTGGTTAATGTAGTATCACCATTTAACTATGTTACTGCAAATTATATGGTGGTGAATAGAGATATTGTAATTGAATGTTTTCGTTATCTCGACCATATATTTAACACTGTTTTTTTTTTATCAAGGTTTGGTCCAGCTTCAAAAATACAACACCTTTAAGCTAACGTTTCGTCTATATTTCTAGATATCTTCAGAATTCAATACAGAATTTAATTACAGTAACATGAAATAAATTAATGAAATAATTAATTAAATAATTTAATATAATCACTTTTTATGTTATTGTAATTAAATTCTGTATTGATGTAGCCATGAAGATGTCTACAAATATAGACGAAACGTCGGTTTAAAGGTGTTGTATTTTTGAAGCAGGATCAAAATTAGATAACAAAAAAATAGTGGTAGAGATTATAGAAATCAAGAGATATCCTTCTTTAAATGAGGTAGAAATTAGGTTTAGAAATGGAGTTTCTGTTGGGTATTGGTTGATATTATGTAGTCAAATATTCAGAAGACCATTCAAAAAACTGGCATCGATGTTAGATAGAGATGACCCTATCGGTAACCTATAAAAAAGGTTATAAAGAAATAGTAAGTTTGGATGAAAGTAAGATACAAATTAATTCGTCTTTGCCATGGATCTAAATAAAAATAGATCAGAGTAGTGGGTGCTGAAAAAGTTACTGCAAGACTCCAGTAAACAATAAAAAGCTTACTGAGAGGTGGGAGTCAATGATATGAAGAGACTTCTGCATATTCTGATAGAAGATAGAATCAAGAGCAACTAGAATTGGAAGTAATAAGGACTTTATCTAAAGTCATCCAGAGAAAACCCTTCACTAAAGACACTGTTATTATCTGTCGACTGAATATCTGATAGTCTGTGAAAAACGGAGAAGAAACGTACACCTTCATTGAACACAAATACTGCGAAAACGTAGTTTTTTTTTTTTGATGATCTTAACATTATAACTGTCAGATTTTTGTTATTGTTCAAAATCAATTGTTTTATAAGAAGAATACTGTTAAGGAGCATGTACTCGTACTATGTATGAACTGGATTTAACAATATTATAGACTACCTTGATTAAAGTGTATCACAACTTTTTATCACTTGTGATTCAATCAAGCATGAATTCATCACACGGTATGTAATCACTGCTCTTATGTAAAACCATGGCTTGGATTATTGGAGAGGTTCTCCACACCATGAGCTAAATCTGCATAACGATATATGTACTAAAAAAAACAATATAAACATATGAAATAAGACTTTTTTTTTCCGTCGTAGGATGTGGAAAAATCTGTGCATCAGATCCCTTAGCAAGACGTCTTGCTTAGGGTATGTGGGGTTGGGGGTCCCGACCCACTAAAAAACCACATCCTATTCCCTGGCAATACCCGACACGGAAACCGTTTGCACATTACTTCGTGCCGGTGCCTCAGTCCTCCTGAATAGGATTCACCTTCTTGTCCCCATTCGTTCACCTATGAATTATCATTGTCCTTGCCTCACACCACTTTCATTCTTCTTATGACGGAGAACGGCCTCTACAAAGTTTGCAGTTTTTGACCAGTTATCTTCATTTTGGAGCATCTTTTGAACTATGGTCTCTGGAGTGACCTCACCCAATGATGCTATTAATTCCTGGTGCAGCACTCCCCATTTAGCACAGAAGAAGAAGGTATGCTCTGCATCGTCGTTTTCCCTCGAGCTACAGTGCTTACATTGAGGGCTATCAACTTTACCCATCCTGTGTAGATATTTCTCGAAATTCCCATGGCCAGTCAGCATCTGAGTTAAGTGGAATCCAATCTCCCCATTCTTCCGGCCCACTAGCAGTGACTAGTCACTGCTCTTGTTATCACTATCACAATAAATTATTTAGCAGTTTCATAACCTCATCAGATAATCAGTACATTGCACCTAAGACACTTAATTACCTCATTACCTCATTATAATTGTACAAAATCATATAATTGTTTAAAGAAAGTAATCAACAAACTATTGGGTTATATTATAATGAATGATAACGATAAATCACTTTATAATAATAAAAACCATTATTTTCTTTTATGATAATTATTTTAAATTGATCAAAAATCATTATATTTATTGGTGATGAAAAGTCAATTGGAAGGAAATGATATAATGATGAAAATCAATTACAATGTCCAATGATGATCTGATATGAAATATGATGATTTAGGGGGGGGGGGGGGTTAAATTATGAGTAATAAAAATTTATAAAATTCAATTATTGTTGATGTTATAGTAGTGGTGTAGATGGCACAGAATGCAGGCCATCAAGTTCAAATAGCATTACACTAATGAACACTTAAGACATTGTACAGGCGGCTTACTCCTCCTGCTTCTTCCTCTAACTTCCTCTCAAGTGGTGTGCCATTAACTTCCCATTTATTGATATTAATTCTTCCTTAATCAGAGTTTGATAACTTACATATCAAATATATTTCAGAATTGTACCTAACAGAATAAACAAGATGTCAAATATTATTATCAAATACATTTATCATGGATTATATTTTATTTCCATTTTTTGAATGTAATTAGTTAATTACTATGCGTGAATTAAAAGTTATGCTTAACTTTTATGTTAAATTCAAAGTTATTACTTTTTTTGCTCTCTGATGACATAAAATGAAAGCCCTCAGGGTAGTTATATCTATTGATTTTCGTTTTCCTTGTAGTTTGAACTTCACTGATTGCATCACTTATTTATTTATTGTGATTTTTCTGCATATATATATATATATATGCAATTGAGGGGCAAACCTGTATGTTGTTGCAACCCTGCTGGAACCTGCTCTTTGTTTTCCTCTCACCCGCTGTATCGTTTGTTTTATATCTGTTAAAATTGTTATGTTTAATTTTAAAGATTACTTTTCAGTTAATTATATTAACATTCATTAAATAAATAGTAGTGTAACCTGAAGATGACCAATGTGTGGTCGAAAGCTTGTTTCCACCCAGTGTTTTTGTGTTTCATTAAAGTTGTTTGATATTGGTTTTATCAATGTCTCTGGCCCAGAATATATGGAAGTTGCCTCAGCATCACCGAATGATAGTGAGAAAAATCGAGGCCATCAGCAAAAAGGTCGTCAATGCAGAAGCTGCTGCATACTTTAATTCCATTTGTCTTCAAGAAGATTTGCTGCCCACTTATACTAATATATATATATATATATATATATATATATAACCTTCCTATTGCTATCCACTCTAGTTCCCATGGACTGGATTTTAATCACTGCTTCCGGGTCCAAGTCCTTAATCATATCCCTGTTCCGTCTTCTCAGGTTACTTTAAGAGCTTCAGAGGAGGCAATCATCTGTCTTCTCAAAGCTCGCTCTCCTCCTGGCCTTAACTTGTATTATTATTAATATTATTAATTAATATTATTAATTAATATTATTAATTAATTAAGATTATTATTATTAAGTTTACTTTATATTAAGTCAATAATTTTAATTTTCAAGAAATCAATTTGTGATTTAATATTCTTTGACAGCGATAATGATCAAATCAGGGTTGTACATTAAATCATGTTGTAATATATTTATTTCAAAATAAACAGATTTTTAATCATTTTCATGATTTCTTATTATGGTTTAGGTGTTGGTTCATATTTCATCTGTTTATTGTAAAATCTTAAAATTTAAAGTTTTTTGTTCATTTTCTAAATTTTTTAAAGTTTATTGTTTAACGTAAAATTAAATAATGCTCTATAAAAAGAGCTAAACAGAAAGTATATGTTAGTTTACTAAAGTCAGGAAATATTTTTTTAAAAATAAGTGTTATATACCGAATTAGATGAAATTTGTTTCCAATGACAAATCAAACAAAAAATTGTGATAAAATTAGGATATTTTAAGAAGAATAAAACTAAATAATCAATATACTTATAAAACTCTGATGTTCTTGTTTAAATGTTTGCACAGAGGTGAAAATTGGAATACTTGTTAATTCCAGTTTTTGACGAATTATTCAAATAAACATTAAAGAAAACAGTGAGTAATATATTGCTTTACAAATAATGGCATTAAAAGAAAAAAGAATAGAAAATAAATTCTATCAACATAAGTCAAGTAAAATTAATGACTCCAGATGTAAACTCCATTTATATTAAAGAATAAACCTGACGAGTTTTTCTACGAAAAATCTCGGTCACATTTTTGGAAATATTATTTTGGGAATACTATTTTTTTTTTATTTCACATATTTCTTTTTATTCTTGCAATACATATATATCAAAAAAAATTATTTATCAAAAATATGTCAGTTTTCAGGTTCAAATCAAACTTTCAAAGATGTTTTGATTTAACAATTGTTTCGGAACTTTAGCATTAAACAATGTATGAAACTCAGATAGTATATATATATATATATATAATTATATATATATAATATTACATTAGAGGTTTAAAGTGAATAATTTTAAGAATATAAACTTGAACACAAATGTCAGCTTAAATATGAATCTGCTAAGGTAATATAAAGTTACAATTCTGAGGTAAAATGGATAAACAAATGAAGTTTTATTCGACAGCAACAACGTCTGTTGTTGCGTCTGTTACCCCTTCTGCACCACATTCCTTGGGTATATCTTGAATTCTCTTAATTGAATTTTATTATTTCACTCTAATTTTGTAACTGATTCGATATAACTTATATTATAGTGTCTTCCTGATGATGAACACGAAGTGTTCGAAACGTGTTGTTGCTGTTGAATAAAACTCCATTTATGTGGAGACTTTTGTTTGTTTATCCATTTTACCTCAGAATGAGTAAATACCACACAATTACGGATTGAACAACTAATGATTTAAAGACAATTCTTTCATTAATGTTATTTTATATTGGGTAAAAGAAATAGAATAGAATATTTCAATTTACAAGTTTTGTTTGTTTTAAATATGCTTGATTGTGTATATACCTTGAATTGATGTTTTATTAATTTATGTAAAAACTAAAAGACTTATTTTTACTTTTAAATTAATTTTTGTTTAATTAAATATACTTATTGGGTATATATGTTGATTCATGTTTAGAATACTATATAAAAATCTTGGACCTTATACGGATCTTTGTTTTCATAGCTTAATAACAAGAAATAGTAATAACTGTTATTTTTGTTAATTACATTCACTGAATGTATTTTATTAACTGTTGCTATAATTTCTTAACACTGAGTGACACACGGTTAATATTATAACACACTGAGTCGTCTAGTTAATATTATAAAAGTCATTGCATTGAAGAATAATAATAGTTAAATTTGTTTAAATAACTGACCTAAAGTTATTATAGGGGGATTAGGAATATTAAAATTGCATTCAGGAATCACTTATTAACATATAGAAAAATTACAGAAATAAATGAATAAATAAATATATTTTGATTGATTTTTTTTAAAAAAAAAATATATAATAGAACATACTAATCGACAACTAATAGAGTTGAAAAATTTGATATGTTTATTATCATGGATTTGTGTATGTCTGAATAACGTACTAAAGTAGTGTTGGGCAGGTAGAGGCAGGACATGATAATGACCCATGGCATTTGCCATTCCTTTGTCACAATGGGTCCGAGTATTAATCATTCATGATGTCATTTCAACTGAAATGTACCGACAGGATACAGTCTAACGATACTTTTGAAATAAGCAAGGTACTGTAAAAGTTCTATCCAGTGTAACAAAAGCCATTGAATACATAAAGAAACAAAAAAA
Organism: Hermatobates lingyangjiaoensis; assembly: GCA_026182355.1. Taxonomy (NCBI): domain Eukaryota; kingdom Metazoa; phylum Arthropoda; class Insecta; order Hemiptera; family Hermatobatidae; genus Hermatobates; species Hermatobates lingyangjiaoensis. Next base: position 1,019,594 of record JAPFBL010000115.1, on the reverse strand, counting down.
AAATTAACCAATTGCATGAAACTCATAATAAACAGATTTTCAGGAAGGGAAAACTGGTAATTTTGTTTTACTTGCAAAACGGCTTGTCATATTCATACCATACATATAGAAGACTACCTGTGAATCAGAGGATTTATAATTAACAAGTAAGGCATGTGGCATACCCTCGTGACAACTGAAATAGCTGACAGATAGTCAGACGTCACAGTCGGCAATGTCTTCCACCAACTACATAATATACTTATGATTATACATTAATCATAAACACGTAAATGAAAATAAATTTTCTTCATTGAATTAAGGCTAATCTGAATTAAATTTACTCTACGAGCATATTTATCAAATATATATTATTATTTATAAAGACACGATGTAATAAAAAATAGTTGTTATTAATTAATTTAATCTTAAGTAAAAATCGACATAATATTTAATATTTTTTTTTCTATTTCAGGTGTTTCAGAAATACTGTAAAGTTTGAGGAGTATTACTGATGCATAACTGAGGTAAGTAAACGATAAAAGATACAAAACTACTTTTCAAATACTGAATAAACAACTATTTCCTTACAAGTAGAGCACTTTCGATTTTAAAATAACTTTAAATATCATTAAACTTTAAAAAAACCTTTAGAATTTCATTTGAAGATGGTAAGAACTGACTGCATTCTGATTTAATTACTTTATTTATCCATTAAACAGTTAGATATATATATATATATATATATATATATATTGACCAATAAGACAAGTTTATTGGACCAATCAGAAATAACATCCACTAAGGAAGTTTATATAAGCATTCTTCCAGAAGAAGATTTTACCCGACGATGACCAACGTTATTATGGTCGAAAGCTTTATGAATTGATGTTCTTGGACAATTGATGTGGAAGCTCCAACCATAAGATAGAAGAATCGCCTGCAAGATCGAGGCCACCAGCTCAAAAATCGTGAGAGCAGAAGCTGCTGCTACTTTTAACAATATATATATATATATATATATATATATATATATATATATATATATATTTATATTTATATATATATAGTCGTTAACAGCCTTTGGAGCGATTCACTTCTTTTCCTGAAGACGAGGACATCGAAATATAGTAGTGAGTGATCTCAACTCTCCTGATGACGGTTCAATCGAAAATTAGACATAGTAAGTGTGTTTGTTCCTTTGTTCTGTGTTTGTGATTTACCGTGAAACGTATATATACATATATATATAAAATAAATTCAAAACGAAGGAAACACACAGAAAGACACAGACATAACTCACATCGGTATTTTTTTTTTACTTTATTAATTTTAATTTGATTTATATACTTTCACATTTTTTTATAATTTTTCCATTAGACTTATTTTTATTTAAATAATTATGATTTTTACTCGTTCCTTTTACGTCTTAATTTGGCTCTTCATTTCCTTACATTTAATTTAATATAGCCTTGTAATTTTCAAAAAAATAAGTGTAAGTACTCGGCTTAATATGATTTGATGTAAACTAATATATGGTAAATGGCGTAGTCATGTTTTTATAAAGTTGATCTTAATATCATTATCTTCCCGAAAGTAAGGTTACGTCAGAAAGTATTAGAAAAAACATTTTTTTTTAGTCCGACAGAGAATGCATATATCAATAAAAAATTAATTATCAAGAATGATATAATATCTGTTGAAATAATTTTTTAATTTTTTAAATCCCGTTCTGGAGTAGAAAAGTTATAACCGTAATTTCCCCAGTGAGATATTATATGTGTAACATGATTATACCAATCTCAACCCATATAAAAAATGATTTGCCAAAACCATTTACACGTGTCCTACTTTCAATCCGCTTGCTTTATTAAATCAAAACAGTGAAAAACTGACCTTATGAAAAACATTTCATAGTTAGAGACTTTTGTTAGATTAATTACAGCTCAAAATATCATTATAACATTAAAGACTCTGTTCTTTTTAATAATGAAGCCAATTCTTTATATATATTATTTTATTTGACAAGAGATTGATTTATAAGATGTAAAATTTAATATCTTTCTTTCTCGTTTTATCTTTTTTTTTAAAAAATAACTAAATGCATTACTTATAAATTCGCTTAAATAACATAAATATATTGGATCATACAACTAAACAGTTCTTGCTCTAAAATTAAAAGTTTTTTTATTTCAACTAATGAAAACAAAATTTTTATGTCGATGAAATATATAAGATCTTGTGCAAATAAAAACTACATCAAAACATTTAATAGCCAATACAACAGACGTGTCAGATAATATTTTCATTGTAAATCTGTAGTGATCAAAATTAATGTTTTGTCTGTGGTGCAGCCTGCTCTACAGTAATACAATGACCACAGAACAGGTCACCAAGGTGAGGCTAGTAGTAACTTCAAATACTTAATGGGATCGGAGAGAATAGTTGAGCTAAAAAGAGAGATTGTGTGAACTCTGTGTAGCTTTCATCTAACGTTTATGTTTTACTTGTTCCTTTTCTAAGTCGATGGGGTTTGCTTTAGTTATTACTTACTTTAGGAATAATTTCGATGATTTAAACTCTTATGGAGGTGTAATTAAATGCCTATACTCTTCAGTGTGTTTGTTATTCCTCGATATGTGATGGGACTTGTGCTCACCAGGAATAGCCATCATGGCATGTAATACACATTGTTCAGCGGATGTTCTAGATCGGGGGTGGGCAACCTCTGGCACGCGTGCCAAACTTTGTACGCTGTTGACTTATCTCTGGCACGCAAAAGCACAGGTAACTCTTAGCGAAGCAGGGTAACTACCTGCCCACCTGTCTTTTCTGTACCATAGTATTTATTTTTACGGGATAAATTACTTTATTGTTGGTACTGATATGAGCATAATGTGCGTTTGTCTAGACGTAGCCTCTGTGCCGCCCACCTCCGCGGGGTCCACCTTGGACACCCTTTACTTAGTGGGTTCAGGCAAACGGTGGCTAAAGGGCGGCATCAAATGAACGTAGGCCTGTTTTCTGTTGTTTCCACTTACAGCGCAGTAGACGAGAGTCTTGGGAACGCCTGTAATCAAAACAGGTTACCCTTAGCACAGATGTAAGCATATGTTACCCTAAGCACTGACAAAAAAAAAACTACTTTCCTTGGGCTATAAATTTTCATGCCATGACACTATATGTATGTCCTGGTGGTGAAGAGTTTTAAGCTCTACGAAGCTAAAGAGATTTCAAGAAAAAAAAAGTTGATCTTGTTGCCATAGTCATCTTTTTTTTAAAAAGGTTAAATACATTTTTTTCCTGTTTTTTTCGACTATGTTTTTCTGCACCAAGGTAATTTATTATTTTTTTTTGTTTATAAAGTTCTTATGAGATATCAAACATGTTCTACAAAAAAAATCGCTGACACGTGGAAAAAGTTTGGATCAGAGACTTGGCTGATTTTGGCACGTACTCTCAAAAAGGTTGCCCAACCCTGTTCTAGATCATTGGTAACACGAAATTGATCCCAACATACCTGGAGTAAGGAAGGATATAGGAGAGACAGAGAAGATTACTCTTGATCTCTGAGCGTGTCCCAGTTTGTTGTTCCTGTTTTTCTTCTTTTTTTTTTTGTATAATTGTATTGAGTTAGTGAGTAGTAAAACCTTGAATATGCCGTATTTTTTTGGGATTTTTCTTAAGTGAAGTGAAGATATCAGCTGTACAGATTAGCCGAATGGGTAGACATGCTGGAGGCTTGTTTGTAGTAGGTCAAAGTAGTGGTAGACTATGCAATCAATGAATGAAGATTTGAAGCACTTTGAGGTTAATTCATTAGATTTCGTTTTAGTAGGTGGTATAATTTAGAGGGGTTGATGTAGAGGAGACAAATGAAAGGGGTGGTTCCAAATAGAGGGATGATTCGCTGACATTAACCTGGCCATCTGCCGAGCCAAGGCGGAGAGAATGCCAACTCCTTGAGCCTTTGTCTTGATCAGTTGCTATAGCAATGTCTGTAGTACCTATATGAATCTTGCCGGTTTCAATACGCTCATTAGACCATCGTTTCTCAATGTGAGTGGTACCACGTCCCTGGAGGCAGTAACGAAGAAAATGAGTATTGTTGTCGGGGGGGGGGGGGGGGGGGGGGGGTGCAACAGAATAAATTAAACTCAGTAGTATTTTTGTTGAGCTCGAATATGTTGAGCACTAGAAGTAGGGGCCGCTAAGAGCCATCTATAAACCAAGAGCTATAGATGGCTGAAAAATGTTTAGATAACCTTTCATTAGACCTTTTCAGAGAAACTATTATATGCATGAATGTCAAATTCATTGCACAAGTATTTTTTTTTTGTTGGTTATGGTTTAAATAAAAATGCAGAAAAGAAAAACGTACGAATGACACTTAAATATAACAAAAGTTAATCATATAAACAGTAATAAAGAAAGATATCACACAAAAACTGTCACATGTTTGGATATATTAGTTTATAGATACGATTACTTCTAATAAAATGTCAAAAGAGTAGTTGAAAGAGTGACTTCAAAGTTGTTCCACTCACTGATAAACTCAGAAGGCCGCCATGCTAGGTAGCATTTATTTTCTAATAGTGATGTTGATTTTAATCAAGTAATTTGTTGGTTTGGTATTACTTTTCTGTTTTTCTGAACATCAGTATGGGGTTCAATGGCAGCTTCCTAAACACGTAAAAAATGAAAATAGAAATATTGAATTATGTGGGAGAATCTATGAATTGATAGCAGGTAGAGAGGTGCTACTTTTATTGAGGACGTAAATAACACCTTTGACCTGATTAAAAGCCGCTTCACAGCAAAAAATCAACAGTAACTACATTTACGATAAAAACGGCCGAATTGCAAATGATTGTTTTATATTGACAGCTAAAGACGCACGCATATTTGTAAAAACAGAAGACCAATAATAGGTCATATTGCTTGATGTGGTTAAGTTAGAATAATAAATTCCAAATTGCAGTTTGTCGTCAGAATTGAGGCAGGTATTATTGGTTTAATAATCCCTTTTAATACGTGTTCGTCAGTTTTGAGGGTTCCAGAAAAGTAGTTTTTGTACTATATTTGTTACCCCTTTATTTTTGTAATTATGTTCAATATTATTACAATGAAGTTAGTTGAGGCATCCTTTTAAGTTGGAGTTGAAATATCTGTTGATGTATCAATTGTTGTTGAGTACTCCTTTAAGTCTTTTTGCTTCTTGTTCTCCCAGGGAATTAGAGTCCGGTGGTATTTATAAAATGCCGTGCAAAAATTGTTATAAAATTTATATTGGTAAAACTGGTAAGTCTTTAAAGACACGTGTAAAACAAAACCAATACAACCTAAGTAGACAAGAAAAAAGTAGCGCCTTCTTCTTCCACGTAAATAATGAAAATCATCATATTGATTGGGCCGGAGAAAATTTATTATTTATGAAATAACGGTGTTGTTAAGAAATATTATTGACTCCTCGTTGATTAAATTTAATACATCAGATATTATAAACATTAGTAACGGGTTGTTCTGGCTTGACTCAGTGTTAAGGAGGGCAATAGCCTCTTCTAAGAGGGTTGACAGCTAGCGGATAGTTTTTTACTCTTTCTTACTGTACTCCTTTGTTTTCCCAAACATCCCTCTCTGGAAATTTGTCCTCTCCTGCACTTTCACCCTTTTAAAATTTCACTCTTCCCTCCCACTCTTCTCAATCCCTCACCAGATGTTTCTGCATCTAGTGTTTCCGTTGGGTTTTGACTCTGACGAAGACCGCATGTTACGGTTGAAAGATCTTAGTCTTTTTTCCCCATTTCATATTGTGGTTTGATCATATATATAAGTTTAAATTACACAAGGCATGACACAGAAAAAAGAATAAAAAGAACACTTACAGAATTTAATATTTCGAACTGTTGTTCGTCATCAGGAGTAGACTAGAAGTGAAGATGAAGTGCGAGAGATCCCCCCACGTCGAAGAACGGAGCCCAAAGTTTTATAGTCCTTGTGGACCGTTTCTTATATTTAGCATATATATATATGTTAAATTATAGCAAATACACTCTTTTAAAGTACGAAATATTTATCTATTTGAAATTAGTATGAGGCTGCTAATAATAATAATGCATGTGATATCTACGTACTCACTACAACAAAATAAACATTTATATTTGAAACAGTACTTTTCATGTGAAAATGATGCTTATAAAAGACTTTGTCTTTTAGTTCCATTATGATAGAATATCACTTCATAACTCACAAAAAACAAGGAAAAAATTGCATATTTTATAGTAATTTTATAGGTATTTATAGTAATACCTGTCAATGTGTTATTAAATGTTGTATTAAAACAAAACAACTCTCTGTGGCTTTTAACAGTTAACATATAATATTATTAATAATAATTATATTTAGCATGACATGTTTTTGTACAATACAGGAATATGTGTTTATCACATCTGTATTTCAGAGTTTACTCCTTAAATTTCAAGTGAACTTGAATGGTAAGTAGGCATAACTTTCAAAAATATTATTTTTTTTTAAAATAGTCCTAATTAACTTAGGAGTTTTAATTACACCAAATTTACAGTTTATAAACAATTAAAACATCATCAAATTTTAAAATAAAGAAAAATATAATAGTAAGCATATTAGCATAACTTAATGGCAAATTTCAAAATGTAATCAAATAGCGAAGAAAGATTTTTCTTTTTATGTTCTGGAGGATTTGATGATCGGGATAGTCGAACGCATAAAGGCAAATATTAGAATGAATGTGTACTATATAAGCATTTTTATGAGCTATATTTTTTATATGACCATGACTACATGACCATATATTTTTATAGGACTATAAGCCTTTTTATTTACTTTGAGTTAATATTTTCCAAATAATTCAATTTAGATAATTTTCTATGATTTTTAAATGCCTTTGTTGCATGAAAAAATATAGCATGTCAACCTATCTAATAGATAACATAGCTTCATTTAATTCTATGAAAAAATATAGCATGTCAACCTATCTAATAGGTAACATAGCTTCATTTAATTCTATAAATGTAGAAATATATAAAAATTAAAATAAAAATCGGTGATGAGAACAGGTAATAAGTAATCAAACATGAGTTAGCATTAAGGGTTAATTACTTAACCCTTTATCTTTATCTCAAAGTTAAATTACTTACATATATGACTTCTGTAAGAAAACAAACACTTCTACAATTACTTAACTCTTTATCTTTATCTCAAAGTTAAATTACTTACATATATGACTTCTGTAAGAAAACAAACACTTCTACAATTACTTAACTCTTTATCTTTATCCCAAAGTTAAATTACTTACATATATGACTTCAGTAAGAAGACAACACTTCTACAATTACTTAACTCTTTATCTTTATCCCAAAGTTAAATTACTTACATATATGACTTCTGTAAGAAGACAAACACTTCTACAATTACTTAACTCTTTATCTTTATCTCAAAGTTAAATTACTTACATATATGACTTCTGTAAGAAGACAAACACTTCTACATAAGCTGTCTAAAAACAAAAAGACGTAGTTATTAAATAAAGCCATATATTTTTAATAGCATTCGAGAGTTTTCACATTTTGCTATTTGTCCCTCGATCATACATGGTTTAAGCCATATGATCCCTATTCCGCTTGTTGTTCAAATATGTATTATCGATTTTCATCTTACTGTTAAAGTATTCTTTAATTTTTCTTATTTTTTTTTCAATGTTATGTAATTTTATCAAATGATATTTTCGGCTTCCTTTTATATTGCAGAATGTTTGAACTGATTGCCAAGCTCAAATACAGCACTAAATGATCTCCTCTTTTAATATATCATTTATGCCGCTTAATACGTTTTTGAATTTCCTTACCAGTTTTCCAATATATCTGATATTGAAATGCTGGAAGGGAATTTTACTAACTCAACATTCATTATTAATTTTCAAATACATCAGCTTATAATACTTTATAACCTCACCATTCATAAACACAGTATTAATACCATCTTTATTTATCAGAGCTTAAATTCAGAGACAACCAAATAAAAAGAAGACAGTAATTTTTATGCAATAAGTAGCTCTTTTACTTACATTATATACAAAATTTGTTAGTATGCAATACAAATAAATTATTAATTATTCATTACTCTTAATAATTATTAGTAAGTTTTTTTTTCAATTAATCGAACAAATGATTCAAGTTACTGGTCTCAAACTCTCTATGAATACAGATGTGGTCATACGTATAATGAAATTCAAAATAGTATTTTCAACAGTAGTCAAAACTGGTAGTTGTAGTACACAAACACCACAGAAACACATTTTTTTGGTCACTTAAGTAGGTCAACTGCTGTCATGAAGTCTGCTATATAGTTAATTAGCATTATGTTTAACTAATTAGTTAAATAATTTAACTAATTATTTAACATAATTAGCATTATATTTAACAGTAAATTGTTGTACCATAAAAATGTATTGTTTTAGAACAATTTTATGATAACAGAAATTATAGTAATTAAAAATTAAGTAATGTAATATAAGATAAAAATGTTGATTAGTTTAAAGAAAACACAGGTATCCTTTGGCAGAGTGAACAGTGTTCCTTCTCTACTTCAGTTTCATAGCGACAGACTCAGAGTTAACCGTCAAAAGGGTTATTAATTTTTTACGAACTCTCTCTCTCTCTCTCTCACTCTCTCTCTCTCTGATTCTCTCTCTCTTCTCTGATTCTCTCTCTTATCACTCTCCCTCTTTCTCTTTCTCTCTCTCTTTCTCTTTCTCACTCTCTCTATCACTCTTGCTCTCTCTCTCACTCTCTCTCTTTCTCTCTCTCTCTCACTCACTCTCTCTTTCTCTGTATGTGTTTCTTTTTATATATTTTTATCTCTCATTCCCCATTTTAATTATTAATTAATGAATCGTACTTGTGCACGATTATCTCACTTAGCTACAATGATGAATTATTATGTGCAGGAAAATTTTATCCTGGTTTTATTATCTATCACAAATTATTGTTTGGCGTTAGGTTATCTCTCTAGCCACGTTTCTCCTTCGATACCTCTGATTCAGTAGTGATATTATACTGTTTCATAATACCCTCATGTGCTCAAAAGTAGTACTTGTAAGAGTGAGGATTTGATACCACATTTATATAACCATTCTAAGTCATATATGAAAGGTGAAATTGTCTATTTCTATAACTATTTCTTGAATTCCTTATTCATATATAAGGGGCCAGGCTAGCTCAGTGGTTACGTGCTCACGTCTGAACTGATAGGACTGGGGTTCAATCCTCACCTGGCCCTCAATTATTCACGCGGGAGGTGAATAAATCTGATCACGTCATCCCTCGGAGAAGGACATTAAACCGTCGGTCCAGAGCCTGTAAGATGTCAGGTACTCGTTAAAGATCCCTACTCTAAATACATTTGAGTTAGGCAAAATTTAGGACTCCCACTATAAAATAAATTTTCAATGTGTGGTATCACAAAAAGTGTGGCCAATGCTCAGCCTACGTGTGTTCCCTTGTGGAACTGCCACTGCAACCTAACCTAACCTAACCTATTAATATATATCATTTGTGAAAATAAATCATGAACGACAAATAATGTGGTGCTATGAACGAAATGTGACGATAAAAACAGGCAGACACAGCATCTTAAAATACCTACTATTATGTGATAATATCTGTACCATCAACAAATTCGACTTATTTTTCGTAAACAGAATAAATCACACTCATCTATAAAAACTAACCTCAGCATTGATCGCAAACTTCATTTAAAATCAACTAATAGATTTATAGCATCACAAATTATGTTTAGCCACTATTAAATGAATGAATGAATCTCATTAATTATATTAATTCATTGATTAGTGGCTAATATTAAAATGAATGAATGAATCTCATTAATTATCTTAATTCATTGATGTTTGGCTAATATTTATATGATTGAATGAATCTCATTAATTATAATAATTCATTGATATTTGGCTGGTATTAAAATGAATGAATAACTGAGTTTCAATAAGTTACTGAAAAAACAAATTAAAATATTATCCTTTCTGTTATTTGGTAAGCAAATGAAATAAATAGAGTTGCAAATTGAATTGAAGAAAAAATATTTGCACTAATTAAAAGCGCAATATCTTTTTGTAATTGGTTGTCGTTGGATGGGGTTTAAATGAATTTGGTTCCATTGTATTTGGAAACACTGATTTGGCTGACCTAATTGCTTTGGTTCAGTGTGATAAATATCGTGAGAGCGATTTATGCAAATTAGCTTCCAAAATCAACTGAATTCAACATATGAGGGATTTATAAATCCTCAAGAATCATAAATCTAATTCAACGGACTAAATATTGCTTCTAGAATATTAACTGTGAACATGACAAATGTTTCTCCAGGCGCAACATAAATCTGCATTTTTAAAATAAACATTCTCTGCTGAAAATAATTCATATGATTCACTACTGAAATGATTTGGACGACTCTAACAGATGTCATTACATTTTCCGATTTACAGTGAAATCATCAGTTGGTTTTAGTCAATTATTAATAGATAATTTAACAATTTTAAGATGAAAAGCCTATTTTACATACTATGAATCATTAACAGTCGTTGAAAGTGATTCACAGCACTTAAAGTGAATATAAAAAAATATGTTAGCCTCTTCAAGCATATATCATTTACAAATAATCTATATTCTTATATAACTCAGCGGATTTTACTTGATTTTTTTCCTTTTTTACGAAAGTGTTACTGAAAAGGAAAATAAAACCAAAAAAAGGGGGGCCAGATTAGCTCAGTGGCAATGCGCTCGCTTCTGAATTGGTAGGTCCGGGGTTCAATACCCACTCTGGTCCTCGATTTATTTACTTGGGAAGTGAATAAATCTGAGTGTATTGTCTTTCTGAGAGGACGTTAAGCTATCGGTTGCGAGCTCTATAGATACCAGTTACTCTTTAAAGATTCCTACTCTATGTACCTTTGAGCTAGGCAAAATTTAGGACTCCCAATTTAGAATGTTCATTGTGTGGTATCCAAACAGCCCATGTACAGCGTATGTATGTCCTCCTGTGAGACAGTCACTGCAACTTAACCTAACATATGTAAGCTCCTAAACAATTTAAAACAAACTTGTATATAGTTAAAATTGTCATTTAACTATTTGTCTGAACATTGACAATTACTTGTCACTGATGCATGTTTTATGGTAACTTTTAATCAGTTTAAGACCTGATAATGTTTATCATAAATAGAGTTATCCTACAGATTTAAATATTACTATCATCTCCTTTGTGCCCGATTTAATAATCTTGACCTCCTTTCCCGAAGATCCTATTATAGCATCCTCTGCATATATAAATTATTAAATAATTTAATTAACTGGCCTTATCTGATTTCCCAACTACATTTCCATATCCCATCATATACTTTAACGCACTTTAATATAATTTATTTAATCAACGCCTAAAATATCCTATGTCACAAAAATAATTATTTACTTCATATCCAGCAAGGATGATAAACTGTAATGTTATGGTATAGCATTATAAATTTAGTTAATTATGACATAAAGAAATTTCACAAAATAATACATTGTTTACTCTGGCTATTCACCATGGTTTCATAGTTTTTTTTGACTGACTCAATCTTGTTTCATTTAAATACTATTATCATCTTCTATAACTGGTGTTTGTTAGTTTAAAATGTATGATATTTTTTTCCTCCAAAGTAGTACACCCGTACTACATGCAATTCATTTTACAGAATTTGCGTGAACTATTTCATGCTAGCATCAAATATTCATTTTGCTTTTAAAACTTTGCAAATCATATATTTTGCAGTTATGTGTTTTATAAACTAGGCACTTTGCATTAGTATTTTTGCTAAAAATTTACTTTTTTTATTTATGTATATATTTTGCAATGATATTTCGTTGGGAATATTTTGCAGCATATACTGCTTTAGGAAGCGTATTTATTATTTACTGCTACCAATCTCTCTGCAGCGGCCTTGTAGCTTCTTCTCTGCCGCAGTCTTTAGCTCTGTCTAGTTCTCAGATGTATGTAATACCAATAAACTTTTAGTTATATTTACACTATGAGGCCCATTTTTTGTTTAAAATATCAATTTGATCTATCAATGATTCTGGATCGTAGCGTGACAAAACTTTGGGTATATATTCACCCACCCACACAAACACACATACAGAAATCAAGAAAGAAATTTCATAAAACGAACTTCTGTTACCTCAAAATATGTAATTCCGTCAAAATTTCGAGATCATTTTTTTTTTCACAATCACTATACTTTAGTTATAATAAAGTAATATCCATTACTTTAAAAAGTAAATTTGAAAGGAAAGTAGTATGAAGTAGATTGAAAAGGAAAAATACATGGAGAAAGGTCTGCAAAACTCACGTCAGAATTTCGAGTCTGTCATCATCAGAATCTGTAGAAGAAGATGAGCTCTGCTCGGGTTGTAAACAGAAACTAACTAGACAGTGTGTACAGCCATGCAATATGTAGTATTGGGAACTCACAATAAATAAAATAATAATAGAACAAAATAAAGCTAAAAATGCAAAAATAATAAACACGTAGACAATAAAAAATAATTAATGGATTTGATTGAGACGAAGTTTAAAATAAAGTTTTAGAAGATCATTAGAAAACCTTAAAATTAACACATGGGTTAACAGTAAGGATATGTTTAAGAACCTGGACACGGAAGCAATCATTAAATTGATAAATTTAATGATTATATTGATACATTATATTGATAAATCAATAATCATGGGAGTTTGGATGTATGGCAATGGGTAGGAATGCGCTGATCATCGGAAGACCTGGGATTATTCATACAAAGACTCAGCTTAGTGGAAGCATTTTCAATGTGAAATCCAAACGATAAACACAATTCTGAGAAGTACATGAGAAGCGAGTAGGGATTATTGTACTAAAGGAGGATGTCTCAATTACTCCTTACACCGACCAGCATGAAGAATATTGGGAGAAAAGGGAATGACAATAGTTATAAAGTTATTCAGTTTGAGGTAGGAATATATGTTAACACTATAAAGCACTGTTAACAAATTATTCAATAACGTAAATGAAAACCCAGGTAAAAAAAATTTATCTCTAAATGTTAATTGAAGTAAAATCAAGGTAGATTAGAGTTTCTAATGAATTTTACATGCAGTAAAGTGATGTTTCTGGTATTATTATGACATGAATATTTGAATTAGTAGGCGGTAACATTAAAGAACCTATCTTTCACAAGAAGGGAACTATAAGGCAGAATGCAAAGAGCTTTCTGACTTTATCAGGAAAGAAACTTTTCAAGAAATCAGCGGAAGAGATCATTCGTGGTAATTTCATTAAAATAACATTATTTTCAATCCTAAATTCCACCATTTGCTTACCATCTTTTACAAGCGCATGATCAATATTCCTCATTGATTGCAAAGTTCAAACTTTTATTTGAAGTTTTTCTATTCCACATGATTGTGTAATAGTCAAATTAATAAAAACATCAATTACCTCAATAGGAGAGACAAAATATGAATTTTGTTAGACAAATCTATCATATTACGGAAAGCATCAGATAGTATATGATTGATTTGCGTTTTTTTTCCATTCAAGAATTTGATTATTCCTATATCTCATATTAAATCATTAATTATTTCGAACTTTTTCATTCAACCCCTTAACATAAATTTTATTTCAATCATTTCATTTGAAAAATTTGTAGTCAATATAAACAATCTTAACTTAGTGTCTAAAAACTTGTTTTGGAAAAAAAATGTGACTTTCCACCATGAATCTCGTACAATAGAGTAGATCTACACTGTGTGGCCCATTTTTGTATAAAATATTAATTTGATTTATTTACGTTTCTGGATTCTACGTTCCCAGATATTTGGATACACACCTACCTAATAACCCATACCCACGTACACATTTTTATTGTGTATGGCCAATAAAATTGTATTGGCCTATGTCACAATACAATTGTGACAATAGGCCAATTGTATTATCCTTTGATTTAATTAATGGAATACATTAATTAAATCAAATTAAAACTAACAAAAAAAAATATTGTTAGTTTTAAAAGTGTGGAACTTTATACACTTTTGTGTATAACATACACAAACACACACACACACGTGCGCGTGCGCATACACATATACATACAAACAGGATGGAAAAAACCGTCAAAAATGTACTTTGGATACCACAAAAAATATAAATCTGTCAAAATATTGTGGTAGAATTTTTTCATGATAAATATACTTTACTTATAGTAAAGTAAAAACAATCAAACAAAGCGAATATTAAATGAAATAATAATAATAATGAAATACACATTGAATAGATATTAAGAATGACATCATTTTTATATTTAGATCTGATTGATCTGAAACCTAATTCTTATCATGTACAACTAAATATTCTGAGGTAAAATGGATAAACAACCAAAAGTCTCCACACAAAAATGAAGTTTTATTTAACAGCAACAACGCGTTTCAAACACTTTATCTTCCTGATGATGAACACAAAGTGTTTGAAACGCGTTGTTACTGTAAAATAAAACTTCATTTTTGTGTGGAGACTTTTGGCTGTTTATCCATTTTACCTCAGAATGCGTAAATAACACACAATTACGGATTGCACAACTAATTACAACTAAATATGTTTCCACAGAAGTTTTTAGTCTAATGTGCTTATGTGGGTCAGGCTAGCTCAGTGGTTACGTGCTCGCCTCTAAACTGATAGGACCGGGGTTCGATCCCCACCTGGCCCTCGTTTTATTCACGCGGGAGGTGAATCAATCTGAGCACGTCGTCCCTCGGAGAAGGACGTTAAACTGTCGGTCCCGAGCCTGTACGATGTCAGGTACTCGTTAAAGATCCCTACTCTAAATACACTTGAGTTAGGCAAAATTTAGGACTCCCACCGTAGAATCAATCTTCATTGTGTGGTATCACAAAGGGCCCTTGTGGGACTGCCACTGCAACCTAGCCTAACCTAATGTGCTTATTGTCAGAAGAACTTTTTACAGAGTCATCAAGCTGTCGCAATCATTGAACGGGTAATGTGGCGATTTAGACTGAAACTGGCTAAATTTAGCTCTTTTCAACCTCCTTTAGCCCTCGAAGTTTTGAATTTCACCCAGGCGGGGTTTTTTTTAGCCTTTTATCCACATATGGTAATCGGCCACATTAATTAAAATACAGTTTCTTACTCCAGTCATAAAACATTGTGTCCATCGTCGACGACCTGCACAATGATAATATAGTATGTTGTGTAAATTTTTGTACAGCATAGATATTTAAGAAAAAGATAATTAATTGTTGAATTATGAATAAATGTAAAATAAGTTAAAATAAGTATTTTGTAGGGTTAATGAAAGTATTGCATATGTTAATGTCATGTTAATGAAGTATTGCGTACAATTTGACGATGATGCATGTAATACACAGTGGAACATGCTGAAATAAAATACAAAATAAAAAAAAAAAAGTAAGTTGTGTTTATGAAATTCACTTTTATCGGCTGAGCACATCTGAGCACATGTCATCAATCTAAAATGTATTATGACCTCCACGAGGTAGTTTTTTCAAAGTCTAGATTCTACCCATGTAAAATCTGGAGAAACTGCTGCAGCAATCAGTTGACACTTATAATCAATCAACAACAGAATTTATCACAAAAAGTTTTATTGATTTGTAGAAAAAAAAAACAAACAAACAAAGAAGGAAAATTTTCAGTAATTTAATGTCCTTGATATCTGTTCAAGAGATATTTTAAATACACAGTAGGCGGAAAAACTATTTTTACTTTACTTTAAATAAAGTACATATAGTAATCGTGAAAAAATTCAATCTTGAGATTTTGACTTATTTACATGTTTTAAATTTCCAAATAAAGATGACTTAAAGCATACCTTATCTCTCAGTCTAACAGCTCAAACCGTTTTACTTCGTTTAAACGGGCTTTCAACAAGCAATGAACTTTATTCCTACCAGAGTTGCACTGAAGTTCGGTAATTTTGAAGAACATAGTTTAATCAGAAAAAAAAAATAATAATACAGCCAAATTGATAATTTAGTGGTGTTATAATCTACTTTATGGTTAAATTAAAATAAAAAAAAGTGTGTATATTGTTTGATATTAGACTGAAATGTATACATTAAAGAATGCTTCTTATATTGTTTTAGAATTTTTCTATTGAAATGGTTTGAAAAAAAAAATTCACTGTTTTCTAAAAATATATTAAAAACCTGAATGCTATTTTTTTTCATAAAAAATTTAGAGAAAAAATATTAATGGAACAATATAATAGGATTTCGTTTTTTTTTTTTATTTATCATGAAAAGGTCCTTATCTCAAAATGGGACTGTTTTCATTCAAAGATTTACATTATAAAGAATAATTCATTTGAGTGTCTTCTTTTTTTAAAAGAAAATATCAAAATAATTTAAAACAGTAGAAACGTGAAATTACATTTCTTCCTTTTAATACCTCGCTTATTCTTAAACGATCTTTACAGTATACTTTATAAAAAAAAAAATGTTATAAATAAATCTTGTAATAATAATTATTTATCATAGTTACTCTCATGTACTAATTTCTTTATATCATTCCTAATTTGTATTAGTGGCTAATTAATTAATACACGCTCTATTGTAGAGGTTGAAAGTATAAATTTTGCTGTATTATCACAAGATAGCAGTAATGGAGGAGAGTGTGTCTCACATGACAATTTTGGGAAGAAACAAAAGTAAGAGGAGTAAAATATAGAAATTGTTAATAATAAACATATTTAGTTAACTACAGTAGAAGTCCGAGAATCCGGCACGTTCGGGACCGGCTCGGTGCCGGACTATCGGGCATTCCGGACTATCGGGCAGTCCGAAATTCCATTCGATCAGGTGGTAATTATAGGTTAATAAATAAAGTACTAATGCACTACGCTAATGCATACAACTAAATTTATTTTAATTTACATATAATGTAAATGTATACATTTAATATAATGTATATACAAGTAATGTAAAACATATTTTACTTAGATTTAAAAAAGTCACGAATGTCCTTTTGTTTTATAGAATTTTTACGTTTAGTGTAAAAGTTATTCCTAATTATATGCAGATCAATAACTTCTGAAGCACTGTAGCTTGTACTAGCCTCAGGAAAAGTGATAAACTTGTTTAATGATTCTGCAGCTTCTGCCCAGCTAATTTTTTCCTTTTCTTCCGTTTCGGCATCCGAGTCACTTTCCTCAAGATTTGGAGTAGGCTGAGGGTTTACTACACTGTTGATAATGTCAACAGTAAAGCTACGTTTACTGCTGAAGGACACAAAACACCAAGCACAAAAAAATGGCGAAGACGCTTCGTGATGGAATGACAGAGCTGCACTGCACCTGACTTCGTTGTGACAGATGGCATTGCATTGTTTGCGAACAATACCGAGCGCTTCCGGATGGTCCCGAACTGCCCCAAAAACTTCGGAATAGCTCTCGAGCGTTTTTATTTGCTTTAAAGACACTTTTGGAAAAAAACAATATTTGTAAAATTTTCCGGAGCGATGCCGGACTATCGGGCATTCCGGACTATTGGATGCCGGACTAATGGACTTCTACTGTACTTCAGTAAATTGACAGTCCAAACCTATAGTAGGTTATGGTATTTACTCAATGGGTTTGATAATTTATGATAGTTATGATATATACTCAATTTGATAGGTTATGAAAGTACGTATTACCAGCATTTATTAGTAATATTGTAAAAAATAGTCCAATAATGCTAATTTTACAAAATATTCAAATATATATGTCAATTCTGGTAAAAGTTTTTATTCAACTGTAATGTTCTTCATTGGAATCATAAACATGAACGTTAAATGTATTTTACTTTCAAAATTGAAAAAGATTATCATAGTAAAACTGCTGCTCTCACCTACATTAAGGTCTTCAGGACATTTTTGAAATTAGAAGTGATTTATACTCAAAATAGAACATTCTGTTTTCGTAAAAATATTTAATTCAGTGCTTAAGCTGCCTCAAGAAGAAATTTCAACGGTACCTATTCATTACTGAATACTTAACAAAATGAAAATTAAAGAAAATACTTTCTGATGCAATCCACTCTCTAAAAAACCTTATAAATCGAGTGTTTTCAGTACAATAATCACTATAACTTCTATATACACATAGCAAATATTCCCCAAGGTACTATAGACACGTAGAGACTACCCTGTTAACCTCCTATATGCAGAGACAAACGAAAGAGGCGAAGAAGGTGGCAGGGACTGGGCCTGATCGCCTTCGTTTCACAATCCTTTCAACTTCCCAAATCCTCTCCTCTTATCCCAGCCCCAATCCAAGGTGTTACGCAAATCCAAGTTACTTTCTCCCGAAACATAGGGAGCTTCAATGGACATTATCAATTATGGTTTATACAGATTCTGTAAAGAAGAGGACGAAACCCGTTGCACCTGCTGGCTGACTTTCACACTGTCAGAAACAACTTTGCTGCACAGAGTTAGGTGCTTCGGGATACTCAACACCACCATAGAAAACCTTTTACTGCTGGACCCAGCAAAGGTATTGAGATTCTTGGAGGCACTGAAGTTAATTGCTGGGGTACATTAGTACTGAAGGGGGGAAGTACAATAGTTTTTTTTTATATAGTCACCCTCAAATGATAATAATAATAATAATTATGGACACGTAGTCCTGTAGAAACCATTCATATTTCTGTAAAGTACTAGATATGAGAAGATATTGACTACTGTGTAAAAGAAATGATTTAGTTTTCCAATTTTTTGTTGATAAAAAAAACTGAGGCATAAACTTAGCAGATATAAAGAGAATAAGTCTGCAATATTAAGAAACACTATCACCTGAGGAATCAGTTTCACCGAATGGATGGCGTTACTGAGAGACATGACTGCATAAACTGAATTGTAAATGATAAAGAGGTCATGTCATACCTATTTCAACGGTGAGTCGCTATCTCAGATTGATACTCAATATTGAACTGAAATAGGGTACAATCCAAGAGGAATAACTTAGATCTGTCCAATACTTCTGAAAATTATGAATTAACATAACAATGTTACAACGAACAAAGAATGGCGTCGCTCTTCCTTTTGTTTTGTACTGGTTTCAGGTAATATTTACAGGCTTTACTTATCCGTGTTGCTCTATAGGCATAATATGAGAATCATTTGTTATTTGATATACCTGATTATTATAGACAAACGATAATACTAGATTGATTCTGTGTTTATAGTTCAAAATGTTACCCCATTCATGCTAAGTAGAACAAAGGAAAAGTAAAAAAAAAAGTAAAAATGTTATCTTACAGGCTATTTATCTATAGTATTTATTATTATTTGAGGGTGACTATAGCACTGGGTCTTAAAAACTACTGTACTTTCCCCCTTCTGTACTAAAATACCCCAGCAGTTAGCTTCAACGCCTCCAAGAAGCTCAACACTTTTGCTGTATCCAGCGGTAATCGTTTTTCTATCGATTTTTTCAGTGTCCCGAAGCACTTACCTCTGAGCAGGAAAGTTACTTCTGACAGTCAGCCAGAAGGTGCAACAGTGTATCATCCTCATTTTTGCAGAATCTGCACAAACCATAATTTATAATGCCCATTCAGGCTTCTTACGTTTTGGGAGAAAGTGTCTTCCTTTCTCCTTCTTCGGGACAGCTTCTTCGGGTCCTTAGCTGTACTTGAGGGGGGGTTGGTTGTTTTCTATAGATCTTTTTTTTTCTATTTATCTTACATTAAACTTAGATGATAAAAATATCCAAAAAAAATCGACTTTTTTGTTTAAATTATAACACTTTAGACATTTCTAAAGTATCTAGTTGACTATTTAATGGTATTTTATAAGTCGTACTACAAATAAATGCTTTCTAGAATTTATGAAATCTATACTATCTTAAAATTAACGAACTAATAATCCATGACCTCAACAAGACCACATGACTGCGAATACGACATCTTTACTGCACAAACGAACTTATATCTGACATGAATTACTGACATTACAAGTTATAGTAGCACAGTAAGCAAGCAGTAGAAGGCCTCTGGTCTGGAACTGCTAGTTACGACGTGCACTATAGTGCGCGGATATATTTGTTGGTCGTTGGTCGTTGGTCGAACTAATAATATAGCTAAGTACTACTTACCCAGGGTGTCCAGGTAGTCATGAGAGGTAGTCATGAAATCATTAATTTATATATGTGATTTGTTACTTTTGTTTTTTATAGTATCTGCCCTAAACCTCCAGTGAATGTGAGCATCTTAGAATTAGACCATCAAATAAAAACCTATTTATATTATTTCATATTAATAGGTAATGCATGAACTCTGTGGTACTTATTATGAGGTGATACTCAAAAGTTGAAAAAAATACACATTCTGCTAAAGAGCTGTTAAAAACTATAAGCTAAAACATTTATAAAATAATGATTATGGTAAAGTTCGTAAGGGAAAGTAGAAATATAATAAATTACTAAAGTGAACAATTAGTATTAATCTAGTTGCATAGACTACCTGAATCAAAGGTAACGAAGTGTTAAAATATTAACAAATGGCAAATGTAAATTTCACATAATATTGGTTTTTGCTGAAACCAGAAGACTTCAGTCAAATTGAAATCAATTTCAACAAATGTTGTAGAGAATAACATTTGTAATCGTCTGTATATTCTTTGATTTCTTTTTCTTTATGATATTAAAATCTGAAGATTTATTTCCAAAATTTATGTTTTGTTGTCAATACTTTTAAGAATTTTGACGTAGACACTGTCAAAAAAGTTATCTGCATAAATCATCTATATGTAATTGGAGATTCCAATTCATTTATTATTAAGACCCACGCCAGGAATTGTAGTCACTGGATTGCTTCTTCCCTCCTGTGTTTCCTCATACATCTGTGTTATCAGTGTCACTGGTAATGTAACACTTACATTGTCGTGACTTTAAACAAATAAAAAAAAAAATTATTATTAACATACATGCAAGGAGAAGAACCTCTGAAAATATAAACTATTATGCATAAAATGTAAATTAGTTGACAATATATGCATAAATAATGAAATAACAGAAAATAGGGAAACAAATCAATTCAAAATATTGTTATAGTGTCCTGATTTATTATACAAAGAGGTTTTTGGGGGAGGGGAGGGGGGGGAGAGAAAATGTTCGCATTAGATGAAATTTATTTGTAATTTAGATTCACACTATGTGATTTATTAATTTAGAAGACAAAAGCTGTTCTAAGAATACATTGGACTGTTGTAAAAGAGGGTGTTTTTCTGCGATTGTGATTCTGGAGACGAAGGCTGTTCGTTTTGTATGGGTGAGAGATAACTCTGCATCTGTGAATTGAAACTCACTGCTTCTATCCAGTTGACCCACAAACATTTCTTCCAACGCATTCACTTCATGTCATCCCCACATTTCTATGCTAAAAACATGCCTCACACTTAATATGGTAATAATTTTAAATCTATCAGAAATATTTTACACTAGACTGTAACACTTTGTGTCACTTAGAAATTATAAGAATAGGCATTGAAATTAATTCACTGAACATGATTGACAGAGATAATTTTAACTCTCGTTTCTTGTTATTAATCCACAGAAACATATTCTTATACGGCCCAAGCTTTTTGACATAATATTCCTAACATGATTCAAGGTATATACACAGTAAGTCTAAAAAAGATTTCACATAAACACGTGAAATAACAATCAATGATCAAACCACAATAAGAAAATGGGAAAACAAGACTAAGATCTTTCAACCGTAACAAGCGGTCTTCGTCAGAGTCAAAAACCCAACTGAACACTAGATGCAGAAAACATCTGGTGAGGAGTTTTCCCTCCCACTCTTCTCAACTCCTCACCAGATGTTTTCTGCATCTAGTGTTCAGTTGTGTTTTTGACTCTGACGAAGACCGCTTGTTACGGTTGAAAGATCTTAGTCTTGTTTTCCCATTTCTTATTGTGGTTTGATCAGAAGAAAAATAAAAATCATTTAAAAATAAAAAAATCATCTATTTTATAATATAAATAAATGAAACATCAATTCAAGTTATATACACAATGAAATATATTGAAAACAAACTAAACTTGTAAATTAAAATATTCAATTTATTTACCCAACATAAAATAACATTAATGGAAGGAATGTGTCTTTATAATATTATCTTAGAACATTCGCACTTTATCTGACAGTTATGTTTAAGTTTGTTTCTAAAATTATTCATTTTTAACCTCTAATGTAGTAGTTTATTATATCATTGTTACATTTATTTATAATACATTTGCAGAACTGTCATCAGCGAGCATACAAGCCTCTGGGCTACTATTGATCCATGCCTTTATTTTATTACCAGTGTATATATTACCTCCAAATTTTAAATTACTTTTTTTTTGTTACATTTATATATAATACATTTTCACTAATGTCGTCGGCGAGCATGCAAATGACTGGCAACCCTGGATCCATGTCTTTACATTATTACCATTGTTTATATTATTCAAATTTTAAATTCAAAATTATTTTTTGTTACATTTATTTTTAATATATTTGTGCTACTGCCATCGGCAGCACGCAAACCAGTGGGCTACCCTGGCTCCATGCCATTAGTTTATTACCAGTGTTTATATTACGCAAATATTCAATTAAAAAATTTTGTTGTTGTTACATTTATATATACATTTCCACTACTGTCATCGGCGAGCACGCAAGACACTTGCTACCCTGGCCCCAATTTTGAGAATATTGTACTAATTTTCTTTTATTTAACATTATTCAGGTAATAAATAATACATCTTTAATTTCAAGTCTCTATCTCCACGGGAAATTGGTGAACAACCGAACAAACAAACTCATGAACTTTATATATAGATAACAGATTCAATAATATATCGACCGTTTGATAGAATAGGTGTGTTCTCTAATCGGGGTTCGGTCAATTTTCCAGGATAAAAAATCAAACTCTCGTTGCCAACGTTTCGGTTTTATTTAAAACCTTTTTCATAGGCAGAAGTAAGAATTTTTTAACTAAGAAAATGAAATTTAAATTATTTAAAGGAACAACAATGTAAATTTCATTTTCTTAGTTAAAAAATTCTTACTTCTGCCTATTAAAAAGGTTTTAAATAAAACCGAAACGTTGGCAACGAGAGTTTGATTTTTTATCCTGGAAAATTGACCGAACCCCGATTAGAGAACACACCTATTTTATATATAGAGATAAAACAGTGCACTATTCATCATATTATTGATTCCAGTTAATTTATTCACTATGAATTAATTTTATCTTGAGGTTACAAATTTGGTTTTGCAATGATCTCTCCATATAGATATTGATACAATTTCGACCTTCGTGATTAAGTCAGGTTGGCAGCATTAATTATAAATGTTCAGCTTCAATGATTAGGAGAAGAAATTATGGATATTACAATAAAAACGATATAAGATTAATAACATCAGTTCAAAAGTCAAGGAGTTTAACTGTGTCAGTGGTTTGATTTGGTTAGGTTGCAATGGTAGTTCAGCAGGGGAACACACATGTGCCAAACATTAGCCCTTTGTGATACAACACAAAGAAGACTTACTCAACTTTGAAAGTCCATAATTTTGACTAAATTCAAATATATTTTTGAATGGGAATCATTAACGAGTATTTGACAACGCATAGGTTCGGGACCGATTGTTTCCCTCCAAGGGACGACATGCTCAGATTCTTGACATGCTCCTGCCACTTGAATAAATGGAAAGCCAGTGTGGTATTGAACCCCGTACCTACCAGTTTAGGGACAAGCACGTTACCACTGAGCTAACCTAGCCCCCCTTAAATCCTGACAATTTCATTACAAATATCTAAGAAAATTAAAATGATGGTTTTGAAAATAACGTTTTCATTTAAAGTTTCAAGATTTTTGACAAAATCTAGAAATTTGGGATCTACTAATCAAAATAAAGAAGTTGTCTTTTTGTACAAGTGTTCAAGTCTTCTCAAGAGAGTTTCTTATCGGACATAAAATGCTTAAACGAATGGTATTAATTAAGCTACATTATAAATCACCTCAGCTTAGTAATTGTTCAAAATGATTTCTTTGTTAGGTTCATATTCTTAGGATGATATTTCATTCTCAGTATCAGTATCAAGCCGGCAGAGTTGTCCAACCGTTTTTGCAGAGACTCAATCATTAAACGGGAATGAGTCCAATTTGATTATTCAATCTATGTAAAACCGGTAAGACGAAACCATAAAGTTACATGCTACGAACATAAAAATTTATATTATACCAAACACAGACATGAACCAAGATAGCATGGAAAATCGATGAAGTTAATGAAAACAGGAAAAAAGGAAAGGAGGTTGAATATAATAAAAGAAATGGAAGCATATAAACATAGAAACACAACTTTATAAACGAATAAATCAACCACCAAACAGATGAACTATTCGATCCAATGATAAATATTAAAAGATGACAAGTCCAACATGGCAACAATAAATTAAATAATAAAAGAATAAAAAACAGAAAAAAAATATAAATATAATAATAAAAAAAGTGACTTTCCCATCATGCATAATTCTTCCCAAACAATAGTGATCTTCGTCTTTGTGGGGCCCATTTTCATGTAAAATATCAACTTGATCCATCAAAGATTCTGGACCGTAGCGTGGTAAGAAGCAATGCTAACACACGCACCCACCCACCCACACACACACAGACATCATCGTAAAAACTTCATAAAATGACTTCTGGGACCTCAAAACATGTAATTCCGTCAAAATCTCGAGATCGAATTTTTTCACGATCACTATACTTTACTTATAGTAAAGTAAAAATAAAATGAGGCTTGACGGTAGGTTAGAATAATATTATTTATGAATATTATTTATATTGTAATATAATATAATATAATTATAAATAATATTAGAATATAATATTATAAAATATATTTATGAATAAATATATTTTAAAATTATATAGCTCGGTTTATCTTAAATAAAAATATGTATCGTATTTATATATAATGCACTACAAAATATTATTTTTTATATATTCCATCATTTAATTGCATTATAATCTCTATAGGTATGATACAATAAACAAATTAAGTGTCGTTTAATTAATCATTTACTGGAAACCATAGAAAATTTCACTGAATGGTTGATTCGTTAGAAAGTTTCGCTTTCTATATTATTAAAACTTATAAGTATTAAAATCCTAAAAAAAAAATGTTAACAAAATATTTATATTGACATTAAAATATTTTCAAAATAAGTTACTTTGGAAGAACTCTAACAAGGCGGTGGTTTATTAAAAAATTTATTCAATACAACTTTTATTCGAAATATTTTTCTCTTTAGGTCAGCTAAAGTCTCAAAATTTCAAATAACTAATTTTAAGTTTAAAATTGATTTTACATTTTTTGGAACTTTTGAAATTTATGCAAATATACTGTGATTTCTTGTTCTCATTAATATATCATATTCAATTAGTTTTAATTTCACTTAATTAAATATGAATATTTACTTATTTATTATTTCATATTTATTATAGTTATGGACGAATAACATTTCAGGATGAATAGTAATTGCTAAAATATAAAATAATATAATTTAAAGCAGATAACATTACCTTTCTAGATGGAATTTTATCTATTAACACGAATTATATCCAACCAACGACCAAGGACCAACGAATATAACCGCGCACTATAGTGCACGTCGTAACTAGCAGTTCCAGACCAGAGGCCTTCTACTGCTTGATTACTGTGATACTATAACATGGAATGTCAGTAATTCATGTCGGATATTAAGTTAGTCTGTACAGTAATGATGTCGTATTCGCGGTCATGTGGTCTTGTTAGTCATAGCTTTCAATGCTTTTAGTCATGAACTGGAAAGGTAGTCAGATAGTCACTGGATGAAGTAATTATTCAGTGATGTTGAGGAAGGATGGTGGCAGGATTTAGAGTTTGTACAAGGAAGTTTGGATGACTAGATAGTTTCTTGTCTTCATTGGTAGTAAGTCGGGTGATGTAGCTATTTATGGATTCCATTTTCAAGTCATGGTGAATATCAACATTACGGGCGAACCAAGGAGCCCTGGCTATAAGACGGGCACACTTATTTTGAACAATCTGGATACACGCCTTGTTTGTTGGTGCAGCTCTAAACCAGACGGAGCATCCATAAGTCATCGCTGAACGAAGAACCTCCTTATAGACAAGGTCCTTGACCGAATCAGGAGAATTCCTTTTATCGATACTAAAATGTTACAAATTCTGAGAAACTTTAACTTTTACAGTTAGTTACAAATGTTAGTTATAAACATTAGTTAGTTTGTAACTAATACGTGTCAGCATATAGAATAAAAATGTTTTAATTTAATTCCATTAATAATTCTGTATTCATCCTGGCAAGACAAAGATTGGCAAGTTCATTTTCTATACAAAAAAATATTAGAAACCATATTGCTTTCCATATGTTTAACATAGAATCATTACAACTACATTTCATCATATGCGTTAAGAGATATACAGTACTGGAGTTAATTATGTTTGTGAATAGTCGCGATTATTATGCAGTCTGTTACCATTGTGTCCATTTATAATCATTGTGTTGTTGTTATTTTGTTAATAGTATTGCTTTGTATCAACGTGATCATTATTATTGCTTAGTATTACATTAATTTGTATTTGGCATGGTATTGTATTATTCTTATTTTTGCCAACATTGTTAATTATTATAATTGTATTTGCTTCATTCTCATAATTTAATAGGAATCATTGTGAACCATTAAAGATGTTAACGCATGTAATGCCTTCTGTTAGTGCATGTTGTAAAAAAAAAAAAAAAAGTACTGGAGTTAGTGAATTTGGGTCAAAATGCTGGTGGTCTTCAATATATGTACTAGTTTAGGAAATGTTGCATTTTAATATGTAGTGCTAGTGCATTGTGAATGTCTTTTGCCAACATAATATGGATATTACAACCAACCAACCCAGCGTAAAGTAGGATATAAATTGGAGAAATACAGCAAAAGGCTAGTCAATGGAGAAACTGCTCCTAATTTGACTTTTTCCTCTGACGTCCTGACCTCCGTCCTTGACAATGTTTACTGACCTTAACAAAAGCCGTAGGATGATAATTTATCAGTGGTACCCTCTAGTCCAAAACTTGAATTAAAATTTAATTTAATTTTAAAATTAATTAAATATAGATTAAAACTTAATAGCAGATTAGATTGAATATTTGGTGTTGTCGTTGGTTGAAGTGGGATTGTGTGTTTGGCAGGGGTATCTGTCTGTCCTCTAAACTAGAGAATTTGCTGCCTCATAAACAATTCAAGATTCTTGATTTTTACTGAAATAAGACATTTGGTTTTATGAGTATAAAATCTAATGAATACTACATTCATCAGTAAATAATTGTCGTTTAGTGTCATATAGGTAGTTGTAATTCATTTCGACTAAAGAACGTTTAAAAATACTTGAAACTTTTATATGACTTAAACTTATTAATTATAGTATTAATTCTCAGGTGACCATAACTACAATATTATACATGACAGTTTATATTGAAGATTATTTAAGCCAATATAATTTATATTCATTATTATAAAAACTAATAACGAGAATAAATAACAACTAATTGATATTATAAATTACAGTCGGAGTTTATGAATGTCACTCATTTTATCACAATTCAATGTACATGGTAGTAGATCCACTGAAGCACAAACCAATATATGTGATATTGGACCTATTTGAGCCGAAAGTTCAATTATCAAATATTTTCACCGAAATGGTTGGAGCTAATAAATGTATTGTATTCATAATTCATAAAAATAAAACGAAATAAATCCATTGGTTATCAAGAAGTTGGATATTATATTTAGTTATAGCAAAGACGAATGCTCACCACTCTAGATTTTGATTAGAAAGAAAAAGAAACTCTTAAATTTTCATTCACGACAAATATTTTAAGAAACGACGATGTGTTTCGAACACTTAGTGTTCATCCTCAGGTTTCATTTGACTCAGTATAGTCATATTGACTGTTTAAGGAATCAAAAGACACTAAGTTCATTTGTGTGAAGACTTAAATGTTTCTTCACCTTTCTAATCATGAATCAAACCTGCTTGCATAGCTGGTGAGTTAGCAGAATTATTTTTTTTCCCAAAATTACTGTTTCAATTAATAATATAAATAAATTAATTTAATTTACACTTTAAAATAAATAAGTAAAAGAAAATGCACAACTAAATACATGCTTTGAATAAAATGAAGTTGATAAAATAGTTAATTATGCAAATATAATTTGACTCAGTATAGTCGTATTGTCTGTTTAAGGAATCTAAAAGACACTAAAGTTCCATCATGTGTGAATGACTTGATGGAATGTTTCTTCACCTTATCTAATCATTTATCAAACCTGCTTGCTAATTAAGCGTGTAAATTAACAAGAATTAGTTGTGGCAACAATAACCCTTTTTGCCTATAATAATATAAATAAATTAATTTAATTTAGACTTTAAATTAATAAGTATTAATAGAAATGCATCTAAATACATGCTTTGAATACAATGAAGTTAAACTAGTTATTATGCAAATATGAACTTTGAAAATATAGTTCGTTTGTCAGTAAATTTAATAAAAAAGTTTCCATCATTTAATGATAGAAGTGGGATCTTACTTATATTGCACTACGTCTGCCATAATTAACGTATAATTAACAAGATTTAGTTGTGGCAATCAATACGCATTTATTGCCTATAGCCAATTTTAATCATTAAAGAAAATGTATAACTGTGGGAGGAAAATCGTTATTAATTAAACTGTTAAACTCGATGTTATTTGAACTTTAAAATGAGTTCATTCTTATTGTTAAATAATAATATTATGTTTTTATAATAATCATAACTTTATTGCACTATTCTGCCAATTAGTTATACCAATTGTTTATCAACGCATTTATTATAGCCAATTTATAAGAAAATGTTCTACGGGAGGAAGTTTTGTGTATTATTTTATTACAAATGAACTTATTGGTAAAGTTGACAAGACTATGATTTTTAATAAACATAATAATAGTCCAGTAAAGGATTTCTGTATAAGTTAACAATGCATAAGAACAATGTTTACATGAAGTTTGTATTATTTTTACATATAGTAAAGTTGACAATAAGATTTTTAATAAATTAAATAAGTCCAGAAGATTAATCTGAATTAAATATCAATATATAACAATGCAATATAATTAAATTGCATGATATTATTTCTTTGCTTTTTACAAACACTTTGAACAACATATTGAAAAATTAATTAATTATTAGACATCCTGATTCATTTCATCTTTTTCAATACTGTAATAATGATTACATATTCGTTGAAATAGAGACAATGACGTTAAAACAAAACATTGAATTAAATGACTTGTCAATTAATTCAATAATATATTTACTTTTAGCAAAATTGTGAGCACACGATACAAATTTCTTAAAAAAAAAAACATATTATTATTGACCATCCTAAACAGTAAATTATTAAATTCCAATATTAATATACATGTATTATTTCAATTTTTTGTGTTTTATATATAAAATTATCTACTAAAAATGTTTATTTAAAATTAATATCGATTATATAGAATAATTTTTTGTTGAATACAACTCACTGTAAACACTGGTTGCATAAAGAGCTCAATCCCTTTTATACTTTTTCAAATCATCATGGCGTCATTGGTGTTTATAACCTAACATCGTTTTTTTTTAATCAGAACCTAGAAAATTATTGTTATATACAGTTTAAAAGAGGTTTTATTAATTAGATGACCAAGTGGTCGAAACGTGTGAAATTATTTTTGTGTTCGTATAAGTGTTTTAAAAGAAAGAAGAAACGTTATCAAAATGTGCACATCAGAAGAAGTGTAAGTACACAATTTCTATTGTTTTACTACATTACTTTAAATTATAACTATTAAATGATGACAAACAGAAGCAGGTTGAGAAATAATTTACACTTTATTATTGTAATGCACAAATAAAAATGAAATTCATCTTTACTCATTAGTTTAAGACTTATTTTTAATTAAATAATGCCAATAAATCTTTCAAATACGTATAAAACTGACTCATTTAAACAAATATAGAAGAAGGTGTTTTTTAAAAAAATATTCCTGCAAAAAATAGTATAATACACCTCTATTTAATTAGTCCTAATTATTTAGCATATTAAATTAAATGGTTTTCTCTATAATATAAATAAAAATAGATGTCATTCAAATATAATATTTCATATTAGGATAAAAAATGAAAGTAGTAATATTGATCATTACATTTATAGAAAGAATCATCATAAATATTAGTAACATTATGTTATAATATGTCTAAAAATTAAGGTTTTTTTATGAATTTTTAACTTGTATATTGCTTGCAACTTTGTACATGTGTAAAGTGCAAAATAATTTTTACACTTTAAAAAAAACCAATGACACAATACGAATAAAACTTATTCGTAAGTTTAAATAAATATAGAAGAGGGTGTAATTTAAAAAAATATTCTTGCAAAAAATAATATAATATACCTCTGATTTCATTTAACGAATGAAACATTATCAATGTTTCAAAGAAAATATTAAGAAACTGTTATTTTACAGCAATTTTTTGTTTTAAAATATTTCAATAATCTAGCAAAACCCTTTTTTTTAAATTCAGCTTAAATTCAGTCGATTATAACTTGCAAATAGTTATAATATAATCATTAAACTCATAACTGCTTTTAATTTAATTATGGATTAATAAACTAATAATTCATAAGGTTCCTTATATGCATTATATTTGTCCTTCTTAAAATATTAATAATTATTAACTGGTAACATAAATATGCAGGATTGTTATAAAGCAAGGTTTCTTCGGACATCAATAGTTTTCACCTCTAATTGTTAATATATTATTTAATGTATTAAATAATACATTGTTAATCTAATTGTTATCTATTATTTAAAAAAAATTAGGAATATGGTATTAGCATTATTATTTTTCAATTCATTTCTTCTTTTGGAGGAATAAACCTTTAATTACATTGTTTATTTTTCTGAAAAATATATATTAAGGACTTCAGTTCTTATATTACAAAATGCAATATATTATTACTATTAATACATATGATTACTAAGAAAATAAATTTGCATTTACAAAATTAATTTCATATAATTTTTTGTTTTTTAATAAAAATTTTCCTTTTTATAGCATATCTTAACTTTATTCCACTTTTCTGCCATATTAAAACACATTTATTATAACTAATTAATCAAAAGAATGTTCTGTGGGAGGATATTTTATGTAGTCACTCAATCTTATTTAACAAATGTACCTATTGGTTAATAGTAATATTATGTTTATATAACAACATAATAATATAAAGTTAAAATTGTATATAAGCTAAAATGAAACAAAATATTTATCAGGAACTTTGATATTATCTTTACTGATAGTAAAGTTGAGTGCAGATCACACCAGATTTTTAATAATTGTAATCCAGAAGGATTTCTGAAAAATCAAAGAAAAAAAAATGAACATTTGGTGTATGTATCATCATTTACATTATTCTTTTGGTATTATATCATTTAGTAGAAATGTAATTTACACCGATTTACAATGTATATTTTCTTCTGAACTGTATGGGTTTTGGAGATACTCTATTATCAAAAGTAAACTGAAAGTTTATTCATGTTCATATGAGTATTTATGCTTTTCATAAGTTGGTTTTATATTATTTAATTTATCGTAGACTATATTCTCTTATGGTATGTTTAAAGACTGCATTATATAGAGATTATTCTATTATTTAATAAGTAGTATGACAGCTAAACTTGTTATGTTTATTTCTTTGTAGATTTATTAATTAATTATTTTATTTACGATCTTTTTAATTAGATTTAATTTCATTTTACTGTTTCCTTATTTCTGTCTTCATTGACAATCTCAAGCAAGATTGTTTTATTTGGTTGAGTTATGAAGACTTCATTATAACAGGTTAAGATGCATGTTTCAAATAATTTATTAGATGTTTAATTTCATTTTTAACATTTTTTTTATATCTATCCCATATAAAATTCTAAAAAAAAACCATATTAATTTATTTTCATAACTATTAGGTTGTTTAGCTCAAATTGAATTTGATGAAGGACCAATGTTTTATTTGGAGAGAAATATTCTATTTTCAGAACAAATCCGTTTAGCAAGCTCTCTTTCTGATTAACATGATTTAATCTTTCGTACCGAAATTCTTATCCTGGATTATTCTCTTTTAAATTGAATTTATCTTAAAGAGAATAATCAAATAAGGTAAAATATTATAATATTATTTTAACATAGAATAAATGATATATATAGTATTTATATTCACTCTATATTTGAGTTGAGTGGTCGAATTTGTCTCTTGTTGATTTTTTTATGATAGATTAATCTTAACTTAAAGGACTCTTCATAAATATAGACAGAATGGATAACAAGATAAATGGATTCAATAACTTGGTCCTTTCATATTCTCTGACAGACTACCAATAAATACTGCAATAATATTCAAACCATAGTTATAATAAATAATTATGTTCAAAGATAGGTTTCTTGAGAATGTTTGGTTTAAAGAAATTACACTCCAGTTCATATTCCGAAGTTTGGCTAAAAATTGTTTGGCATTTTCAAGGTTAAAAGCAGTTTATTAATGACATACTCGTAAGTAGTGAAAACAAATACATACATGGAATATCAACCAGCAGAAAACAAAAAATCAAAAAATAAAACACCAAAATACATTAAAAAGAAAGCCCACAAAATAGCCGGTGTTACTGATTTTTTAAAAAAAAACCATGTGTTGTTGAAACATAATTACTTATTAATTATTATTAAGGTCAAACACAATTAAAAACAATAATCAATATTATTAAATAATTCTGGGAGTATACCTCTAACAGAGCATTCAAGGAAACAAACATAGAATAACATAAACACTGTAAGAAAGAAAATTACTAAACAAAACAGGCAAAATAAAAGAAGTTAAGGGAAAAACTACACAATTATTAACTTGTATTTTTTTTCTTCCTCAAAAGCAAGGTAATAATTTTGTAGTTTTTTCCCCTTAATTTCTTTTCTTTATCCTATTTTTATTGTTTTGTAATGCTGTAGGTCAACAGTAAATATATAATGTACGTCTGGAGACCCAATAACTACACAGCCATAGTTAAACAAATATAGTTACTACCAACATTTTTATCAATTCTTTCAGAAAAAGAAAGAATAAAACTTATTGGAGTTTAGTTTTCTTGAAAAAGGTTGATGATTTACTCATTCCTGCACATATACCTTAGAATAATTACTAGTCATAAAGTATCAATCTCAAAGCTAAAAAAAGAAATAATTATTTTCGTTTCCTACTATTAATCATCCAATATAACTGAGTTTTCTTTATAAATATAGTTCTTTCATCAAATACTTGTGATGATATTATGGAAATGGTACATCTGATTAAGTTGTAGATTTTTCCATTGACTAGTTTCTTATATGTTTCTATTAGTACTTCATCATTACTAGAAGGCTCCGGTATTCGATGTGAAATACTTGGTTCAGAAGTGAGCTCATTGTTCAACCTTCGAGTAAAAATGTGTATTATCTTGAGACACTGCCAACTGCTTTTTGGAGGTGAACATCTTTTTTACTCATTTCTGCCTAGAAGGAAAACTTCACTGCGGTGTAGCACTAGTAAATAGGGTTGACTGGTTTACTAAAAAGTATAGGAGGGTTGTAGTGGGCTTCTTGATGCGACTAAAGGGTCTCACGTTAAAAAAGCCTCGATCTGTTGCTCATGGAGTGGCAGAAAAGTTGATAGAAATGATAACAAATCAAAACAGGTTTACTAGAAAATAAAGTGCTCCCCTAGTAGGGTACATGCTAGCTGGTTCTGTCGATTACAAGGGTGGAAGTGGATGGAGATGAGGATTTCTCGTCATTGATCTCATCGAGTATATGATTTTCTGGTCTGATATTGTCTCCCTTGTACTTAGCCTCCCGGGTAAATGTCCTCCCTGTTGCTGCTTCCCTGGTTGTCGTATAATATCTATTCCCTTTAACCTTTCAACTCAATTTCTAGTTTCATATTTCTTTCTTTCCTTCCCCTTTCTCATTTACACTTCTCTTCACATATTTCCTCTTTCCTTTAATATAGTTGTGAAGAATATTTTTCTTAAAAGACCAGATGATTTCTTAAGACTCTTAGACACAAACCGATGTATTTAGTTGAAGGCGACCTCTTCAAAATCAACCTTGGGAACGTTATGAAGGCTAACACCTCAAAAAAAAAAAAGAATCTTTGACCATATATTTCAACTAAAATTGTGGGGTAAAATGGATACACAAACAAAAGTCCACACAAATGAAGTTTTATTCAACAACAACAACGCGTTTCGAACACTTTATGTTCATCATCAGGAAGACACCAAGGATGTGTCTGACCGGTTGGTCCAGACCAGTCTCTCAAACTTTTTTAAGTATTGCCCCCTTAAGACACCATTTGATTTGCCACCACCCCCTAAAGAATATAATTGTATAATATACAATATTTCTTAAATTTCAAAATGTATTACATGTAAATAAGTTCTAAGGTGCAGAAAAATGTTAGATAAACTCAAACATTGTTTAAATTCATTTTTTTGACAAAAATTGAATTTATACAAACAAGTTTGTAAAACGAAAAGAAATTTTTAGTGCCAATTGTCTGTCGTGTGGACAGCGCTTTATGGCAGTTTATCACTCGTACATAATGGTAACATGTAATATCTAGAGATATGCTTGACTATGTAGAACCCTATCTTTCATTCATTCTTCAGAAATAATACAATTTTCTGCGAGCCGCAAATAACCCTCTTCACAAAACTTACCTGTTGACTACGGTGATTACTCGGTGATTACATCCAACAAGATAGAATACAAGAACAGTCGCAGGTTTCCCTGCGTGCCATACACAATGCCTGCAGTGTGAGTCCTCCTAGTCATAGAACAAGTAGTAAATAGAATTATTTCAACCTATTTAGTACTTGAATAACTGTATACTCACCTCTCTTGTATGTTCAACGTCCCCTTCTGTATATTCGAAACCCCCATAAAAGGAGGCATTTCCTACCGTCCCCTTGAACTTCTTTAACGCCCCTATGGAGGCGGTGTGGACCACTTTGAGAAACACTGATCTAGACCAACCCTAGCGTTGTTGTTGTTGAATAAAACTTCATTTGTGTGGAGACTTTTGTTTGTTTATCCATTTTATCTCAGAATGAGTAAATACCACACAGTTACGGATAGCACAACTAATGATTTTGAACTAAAATGCCTGGGTACTTAAGTGAGGCAAACACAAATCTGGTAGATGATGTTTTGTAGTTTTTAATTTCTAGCTTGGATGGTATCACGAACTGTATTTTGATAGTTTTGAATATCAAAATAATTGAATAAAAGTAGAAGAAAAATACTTTGGTTAGTTAAAATTTTTAATACTAAATAATAAGTTAAGATCTCAGAGTTTCTAATAAATAGCTTGATAGTTTTGAATATCAAAATAATTGAATAAAAGTAGAAGAAAAATACTTTGGTTAGTTAAAATTTTTTAATACTAAATAATTAGTTAAGATCTCAGAGTTTCTAATAAATAGCTTGATAGTTTTGAATATCAAAATAATCGAATAAAAGTAGAAGAAAAATACTTTGGGGACCCCAAAACAAGTATAGGAAATCAAAATTATGAGATGGAATTTCTTCATGAACACTTTATGTTACTTATAGTAAAAAAAATATATATGGCTATATTTGTTTTAAGAATATGTTATATTTGTTATTTGAAAAGGAATGTTCACGTTATTTTTGAATAAATAATCTGAGTTTTACCTGTATTGGTCTTGTACTGGTTCAGTTTGTCTAACAGATGGTGATTGACAGGTATTCGTATATTTCAGTTGTTATTATTAAAACGCCTAATATATGATAAAATTGGAAAATCAATTTCAACTGAAATGAAAATGTAAGATATTACAGGGTTCTTTGATAAGAGTAACTTGGTAGTAACTAGGGTAGGCAGGTAAAGTTTAATGGTCCTTCCTGACAGAATTATAACTCTGAAAACTTGCTATAAAATGTTTTAAACGTCTTGCTTGGTGTAATTTTTCTTTTGAAATGAACTTGGCCTAGAATGTATGTGAAAAGTTCTACAATTAACTCTGTTGGAATCTGATGGTGACAGACATTGATTTTTCAACTCATTCAGCAAATACTACATTTTCCTTCCAGTTAGGGAACCCAATATCTTTTAAATATATAAGCAGATTTTGCAATAGCTATAAAGTAAAGAAACATTATATCTGAAACCAAAGAAATTCATAAATAATGGACAATACATTTCTTCCATCGCACAAATCCATAGCATAGATAATGAGAACGACAGTATAATTCATAACAGTGAGAGCACATATCTCCCATCCCTTATTATGTGTTATCATCCCTTAATAACAACACAAAATAACAGTAAAGAGAAGACAAAATATGACTAGAAATATATTACAGATACTTCTCAACACATGGAGATAACAATTAGATATAAACGTAGATAACATTTTAAAAAAATTTATTCAGTGGACATATATATTTTGAATATCATTTATAAAAAAATCACAGCAAACTTTTTTTAACATGTTAACTGCATTGTATGTGCATTAAATAATCGAAAATGATAACAAATACCTCAAATGTGATTATTAAAATTTTCATATTAGTAGAGTTTTCATGATTTGTAGACTGTGCATACACTAAATTAACCGAGCCATCGAAGCTGAGAACTGGCAGCTCGAACTAAGAAGTAGGTATGCAACAAAATAACGATTTATATTAAGTAATTAACTTAAATTTAAATAATTAAAACTAATAAGTATTGATATGTCCAGCAGAAAGTTGTAAGATAGAATAATAAAATTATTTATTGGAGTATATCAGAAAGTATTGAACAGTAGGGGGAAAAAATATTGAAAACAGCATTAGAGGAAAAGAGTGAAACTGTGTCACCTATTGTAACTGATGAGATAGCCAAGGGGAGAGGTGAAATGGAAATTCGGCACAGACGGAGGACACAAACTCCAATAGAGGGATCAAATCAGTATGGAGCCTGAACGCAGTCAGTCGATAGACTGATTCGGAACACTGATACGAGCTCAATCCCGGACTAGGTGGGATCCACTCGTCTTTTCAGAATTAGATATCAGTGAACGGACAAATATTTTATTCGAAAGGAAGTCATTTTATTTTTGTTAAGTCGTCATTTAAATGAATAGAACTCTGGAAATTGTTACCTTTTTTTTTGTCATTTATATCAGCTTTTGCAAAAAACATTGCATCCAGCCAATAAATCATCTTCATTATGTGAATTTCACTTTATTTTGAGATTCGACTCTTTTTTTTTTCTAGATCCAGCAATATGGAATTTATTTGTTGGTACCCAAAAAAATTATTGATATTATTATGATTATAACACATGCCGATGTATCAGTGCGTAAATGCATTTCACCTTCTTACACTAAACAAAAAAAAATATTCCTCAAATTATTTGGAACATACAAAAAAAATCTCAAAAATCACTTGTACCTTGAAAGAGTATGTTCAGAGCATTTGGAAATAAGAAACTTACTCGGGTCTTCCTGTAGTGACTGGTCCACTGACATATCAAGCGAGTAACAAGATCGCTAAATAATTAGTGTAGTTATTTTACTCTTTAGTATTACAAAAGAGGTAGGATGTAATGTTATATGTACTATTCGAAAAGTTGGAATACATATTTTATATATAAACAGTGTGTCAGATTTTATTAACCCTTCAGTTGGATAAAAAAGACTGATATAAAAAGATAGATTGTTTTGTATATTTATGAAAAAGGTTCATACACTTTTGGACTCTCATTAGTGGGTATCTAATCTGTAGATCGATCAACGTTTATAAAAATTTAAGAATGAGAAACTTTCACAAAGGGGCCAGGTTAGTTCAGTGGTTAACATACTCGCTTCTGGGCTGGTAGTCCGGGGTTCGAGATCCACTTGACGCTCGATTTATTCACGCGGGATGTGAATAAATATGAGTACGCCGTCCCTCGGATATTACGTTAAGTCGTCCGTCCCGAGCCTTTACGATGCCAGGTATTCATCAATGATCCCTACTCGAAAGGCATATGATCTAAGCACAATTTAGGCCTCGCAATGTAGAATCTGTAGAATCACCGATCAAAAAACAAAAATCCGGCAAACCACTGACGCTATCACCCGCTAGGGGATCGGTTTAAACAATTAAAAAAAAAACCTTCACCAAAAGCCCTTAGTTACTATTTATTTCATTCTTTAAGCAGTAAATTTGAAATACAAAGGATAAAAAAATAATTTAAATTATATCATTTAGTTGAACTGTTTTTATTTCCAATCATGGACCTCGAAACTTTATAGCATGCGTGAAAACTATAATATTGTGTTTTGAATTTCATGCTACAAAAAAAAAAAAATTGCCGGGCAATGTCATACAGTGAGTATAAATAAGTAACATAATAGCATAATATTGCACGAAAATGTTTAATCACATAATTTTGTCACGCGAGTATAAAAGGTGTCTATATCTAAATCTATAATACATTAAATCATATACTGCCTCGTCGTCCAAGTTCTCTATGTCCAAAAACTTGTAAAAGTTCAAAACTGGCATGACCACTTGATTAAATTTTGAAATTCATCTGTTATTATCACAAGCATTCTTATCTGTGAATATTTGTTCTAATAATACCTCATTGATTTACTATTGATTCAATGAATGCACTTACTAACTAGATATTAATAAATAGTATTTGTTAAAAGTTATTTATTTTTAAATTCATGTGTTCATTAATTCATGGTTATCATATTACTAATTTTGATTACTTATATCCGTAAATATTTGGTAGTTTGATTGTACCTATTATTTTATTTTTTGTTTAAATCGATCCTCTAGCGGGTGATAACGTCAGCCGTTTACCGGTTTTTTGTTTCATCGGTGATTCTACATTAGGAGTCCTAAATATTGCCTAACTTAAGTGTATTTCTATTAGGGATCTTTAACGAATACCTGACCCTGTACAGTGTCGGGACCGACGACTTGAAGTCCTCTCCGAGGGACGACATACTCAGATTTATTCACCTTCCGCTTGAAGGGAGCAAATCCCGGACTACTAGCCCGGAAGGGAGTACGTTAACCATTGAGCTAAACTGGCCCCTCTTAAATATACCTTAACTCCAATTGACATAAAATCTGGAGCAGATACTCCATACGCTAAAACGACAAAGTTTATCGGTATTTCAACGAAAGATTAATTTATGAATTAATTATTATTATTTCTTCACTAGTGTGAATCCAGGTTTGAATTGGTGGTTTTTTTTATAGAGGTAAATGGAGATAATAAGAAATAATTCATTGATTATTAAAAAGGATAAAGTTTTAGAACACTGAAAAAAAAATGAAAAAAATTAAAAAGGTTATAAAGGAATGAAATATCTTGCGGACAATATGATCTTGGAAAAGTGAAAGCCTTGGGGCAATTAAATTGACATAAATGGCTCTGGAGGAAATCTAAAGAGGTGATTTTGTGTTATTGATGGTTACGTCATTGGACATTTAATCCGGTTGAGAGCGGTTTGCATAAGTTTTTATTGCAAGGCTTTGCTATTCGGTTTAAGCATTCAAATGGAAACAGAGTTCAATTTCAGTAACTGGGATTAACATTAGTGGTACGATAATCATTTCCAATTCAATAGAAGTAGAAAACAGACCCTTTTAATGCAGGCAGCTTGGAAGATGTTAGCATAAAAAAGAAACATAGTAGTCGACTTTTAGATAATTCTTAGATAAAACTACTGGTAAGGTTGTGATATGACAAATTTTGATAATATCCCAATTCCCCGAAAAAAAAGAACAGTGGGATTAATCAAAGTTAACAGTCAGGTTGATATAACAATAGACAACTGAATTCATTTATTCTGTTCTCTCCAAGACTTATTCGTTTTTGAAAAAAAATGTTAAGATATACTACCAAATATTTATTCAACTAATCCGTATTGTTACGGAACATTTCATGAACGTTGTTGTTCTGTAGTTGTAATCTATTTCTTAAGATTATCTTTCATTTTATCTAAAGGATTGCAATCCTTATCAATCAGTTTAATCGAAAAGTTACTAATCCCTCTTATCACAGGGCATTATCAGTTGTGTCTCTAACTCTATTCTGTACCGCAGAGCTTTTCTTCAGACACAATTCTCGTTCCTTTTATACAGATAAGGATATCTTTTTCAGTCATAATAATTAACCTGCAAGGAGTAGAGTGTTGTTTTTTTTATTTTGAAATGGAAATTATAATAGACTACATTAATTCTACCCTATTAATGTATTGACTGAAACAGTGTTACAAACTATATACTTATTCTGATGTCAAATGGATAAACAAACAAAAGTATCCACACAAATGAAGTTTTATTCAACAGCAACGCATTTCGAACACGTTGTGTTCATCATCAGGAAGAAACTATAATACAAATTATATCTAACCAGTTACAAAATTAGAGTGAAATAATAAAATTCAATTAAGAGAATTCAAGACATAATTCTCAAGCCAAGAATTCTTAATTGAATTTTATTATTTCACACTAATTTTGTAACTGGTTAGATATAATTTGTATTATAGTGTCTTCCTGATGATGAACACAAGGTGTCGAAACGCGTTGCTGTTGAATAAAACTTCATTTGTATGGAGACTTGTTTGTTTATCCATTTTACCTCAAAATGAGTAAATACCACACAATTACGGATTGCACAACTAATTATTTAAACTATATGCTATTATTGGCTCCTATCACATCGATATGTTCTTCTTACTGAGGGTTTAATTTGAACCTCATAAATTTTATTTTCTTTCTACTTTATGGTTGACACTTTCATCAAGATTTATATAATTGAGATATAATTATGGACTTTTATAGGGATATGAAAATATATGGATGTGATTTAGATCTGTGAAAAATTATTTAAATAAAAACCGAGAAGTTTGAAGATTAATTAGAACTTGAAGAACTGACTGAATGATGACGGTTAAGATAATTCAACCAAAACAAGCTGTCTCTATCAGAGTTAAACTGATAATGACTCACATAAACAGTGACTGACAAAAACCGTTTGTTTTAATTTTAGTCATTTTTCATTTGTAAAATCTTGTTATGTTTATCGTACTAAATGATATAAGTAGACTCAGTAACAACAAGATCAATAGACTTCTCAGGGTTAACAACCAGCAGATAGTGTTTTGTTATTTCTTTCTAATATCCTTTGAAGTACCCTGACTAGCCTAGCATTTTGTTAGCTTTATTTATCACATACACCCTTTAAAATTACTCACCTCACTACCTCTTTAATATAACTACAAACTCTGATAATGACCTGTTATTTTGTATGAAAGATCCTACTGATTTTTCTGACTTCTTTAAGTTCTTATTACAAAACCTAAAACAGGTTTAGACATAACTTTCTTTTTCGTGTTTCTTGTAAAGTATATATATATATATACTTAAAATAAACAGTGACACATAGACTGAAACATAACAAAGACTCACTTTTCAATATTTCGACCATAATGGTGGTCGTCCTCAAGAGAAGAACTGAATTGACGGAGGAACGAC
Source organism: Hermatobates lingyangjiaoensis (assembly GCA_026182355.1). Lineage (NCBI taxonomy): Eukaryota > Metazoa > Arthropoda > Insecta > Hemiptera > Hermatobatidae > Hermatobates > Hermatobates lingyangjiaoensis. The sequence continues at coordinate 977,762 of JAPFBL010000115.1, read as the reverse complement.
AGTCAGTTGAAAAGAGAAATATTGAAAAGTGAGTCTTTTGTTATGTTTAAGTCTATGGTTCACTGTTTATTGTAAATGTTATTTGTCCTTCCGGACCGTGTTCTTTATCAGGTATAATCATAAAAGAATATATATAAATAAAAATATATATATATATATACACTTTTTCGTTGGAAATACGATCCAAAACGGACAAACATAGTTCAATATAGACAAAGAAACATAGCGAAATCAAAAGAACACACTTACAGTCTCTAATTTTCGGTTTGAACCGTCTTTTTGGGTCTCCAACCGTCTCTGAACCAGTGCGCTTGGTTTCCCTCTGTTATCTCTCCTGAAGACGGTTCAAACCGAAAATTAGAGACTGTAAGTGTGTTCTTTCGATTTCTCTATGTTTCTTTGTCTATATTGAACTATATATATATCGAATGTTTCGTTACCTCGATAACGAGTTCTCACATATTGATCACTTATTTTCTTCTTTATTGAGGTTTGATCTAGCTTCTAACAATACAATACCTTTATGCCGACGTTTCGTCTATAATTGTAGACATCTTCAGGGCTACAAAAATACAAAATTTAATTACAATAACATGAAACTAATAAATATTTTTTTTCAGTTTTTAGATGGACAGAACAAAACAGAACATACAAGTACATTGCTAAGTTTTCTGTATACACTAAAACGTAACACCTTAGGTCATCTATGGATAAGGCAATATGTTACAATGTGTAAATTGTAAATTGCTCAACGTATCTCCCTTCCTATGTACTGTCTCATGTCCATTATTGCTTTGCCCATCCAATAACTGTTAAAATATATATTTTTAGAAACATGTATTTAAGGGAAATAAGAATTCGTTTCCTTCAATTTTTGAATTACGAAATTTTTTTCATAACTGCTATTGATCACTCATTAATATAGACAAAGATTTAAAGGGTGCTATAAATAGTTCTTCAATGCTGTAATTGAATCCTGTTTAGTGCTAAAAATCATAGTTTTACCATTTCATGAGTGATTGGAACCTTTTCCTCTAAAATTATTTGAAGACTTGACTATAATACATTTTTTCTAATAGTAACAATGTAGATAGAGGGGCCAGCTCAGTGGTTAACGTACTCACCTCTGATATGATAGGACCGGGGTTCAATCCTGACCTGGCCCTCGATTTATTCACTCGGAAGGTGAATTAATTCTGAGTACGTCGTCCCTCGTAGAGGAAGTTAAGCCGTCGGTCTCGAGCCGGTACGATATCAGGTACTCGTTAAAGATCCCTACTCGAAATGCACTTGAGTTAGGCAAAATTTAAGACTCCCAATGTACAATCTGTAGAATCACCGATCAAACAAAAAGCCGTTAAACAGCTGACGTTATCACCCGCCAGGGTATCGTTTAAACCAGGGTTTCTCAAAGTGGTCGATAGCGACCCCCAGGGGTCGCTGTAGCTCTTCAGGGGGTCGTTATTACTGCAGGGTTCAGTGAGGGGTCGGTGGAGCCTTTCAGATGTCAATTAACATTATCGGGGTCACAGATCAAAGGTTACAAATTTTTCAGCCATTTTAAGTTTTGAAAATATTTATTTTCTACCTCTAAACAAGTTGTGCATCTGCATTTTAAGAAATTGACTAGGAGTCAAATTTCCGAGAATGAGATATCCAGGAGTCAAATTACCTAGAACCGTTGTGATTATAGAGAACCCTTCTCACTCACTCTCTCTCTCTCTCTCTCCCTGTACAGTTACCACAATTTAGTCATGTGAACGCACTCTTAACTAAGCAGCGAAACCATATGGATATTGAAGAACGGGGAGACTTAAGATTAAAACTTACAAGTTTTCAACCGGATATTGGTGCCCTTGTTAACTCCCACCAAAGCCATCCATCTCATTAATGAAGATATTGTTCTGCAATTAGGTAAGTGTTGACATTCATTAAAGTGCAGTTTTTTAATACTATAATTTTCAATTTGAAATGTTGAGGTAACTTTGACATGGAAATGCGCAAAACTTTACTTTCAGTTGCATTTGTCGAATTACTATAACATGGTTGGGGGTCGATGGTACTTCAAAAAAATTGTAAAGGGGTCGGAGCGTCGAAAAGTTTGAGAAACCCTGGTTTAAACAATAAAAAAAAACAATATAGGTAATTTATTAATAAAAAGTTCACCAAGGGAACTGCATGATAGTAGCATTAATCATATTCCATGCAAATTTATCCATAAAATAGACATTAGTGAGACTGCTAAATCATTAAAAACACCTGTTAAACACAATCAATAAACGTAATTAAAGGTGTACATAGTAGCACTTTATTCTTGCGTTGGAACAGTGAGAATCATGAGATAAATTGTTCAATTTGTATCACGTGTTCTCTGGTTGATTTTTATTTCATGTCTTGATTGTATTTTATACCTCACCAGTAAGATTGACTATATCTAAAATTATACAATTAACATTTAAATTTCATGAAAGTTTGTAAAGCTCATTTTACGAAATGATTGACTGTTCTATGAAATAGATGGATTTATATTTACCTTGTATCATTCTTTCAAACATATTAATCCAAAGTTATATAGAAAAAAAACAATTGTAATCATTTATACTTATTTCAAAAATATGATTTTTCTTTGTATTATGGTGGAATCTGTTAATTTTGAACTAATTTATTCATTTATTTGATTACTTTGAATAAGATCTTTATAGTTAGTGTCACCGCTAAGAAGTGTTCACACCAGCACTTAAATTTTATACTCTTTTTTTTCACTCTTAAATGGCAACAAAGTACATTCGTAAAAAGGTTTATGTGGTTACCACTATGCACTTTTCTAAACTCCTTTTAATATATCTCCACTCAACTACTAAAAGCTTGCAATAACTAGTTGGACAACGTAGTTATTCATCTTTTGACCCAGTTACTGATTTTTCTGAGAAAAGATATTCTTCTTCTTTTTTTTTTACTATTTTTATATATACTTCATTAACCAAGAAGATAAAAAGATCATATTTTCTATGACTCTGTTCAATCTTTTTTACTATTTCAGAAGATCTCCTAGTTCTTAGTTACTATCTCACAAAATAGAACAGCTACTTGGTACTTTTTATGTGCTGTGTCCAGCACATGGTCACAATATAGCTGTTCTAACAAATAAGTATTAAGTTTTTAAAAAAAATTATTATATTTCTAGAAGTAAACAAAAATGCCATTCATTAGATAATATAACATAAAGATAGGTCTTCAATAGTTCCATATTTATTATATTTTTTTGAAAAAAAAGTAAGTTCTAATAACTTAAACTTTATTTAGAAAAAGAAAGCTAGCGTTTATTATTTATCATTTTCTTATCTTCATTCTTTTTATCATTTTTAAACTTGATAAACAGAAATAGTAGAAATTCCTCAAATATCTAGTTTTATGTGTCTCATTTCATATACTATGATAGAAATACTCGAAGTTTGAAAAATCTGGAGATTCTTTATTTTTTGTTATTACTTTGTTCAAAGTCGAAAAAAAACTTAATACTGTGTGCACCTGAATTAAACCTTCATTAGTTTTCATGTGATATAACGTGAAGGAAATACCTAGCATTATAGAAAACTCTTATATGAAAAAATTTTCAGTTTTTAGAGCATAGATGTTATAATTAAAAATTTTTGTTCCAGATTCCAACCAATCAAGTTGACTTCTAATCATTGTCTCTTTTTCTGTGAATAAAAAAGTTGACATTTTTATATTAAAAAATCATACAAATTTGATCCCTAAGATTGAAAAAAAATTGAACAAATTTAGAATTTATAGAAAACAAGATTTCACAATAAACACGTGAAACAACAGTCAACGTCGCAACCACAATATGAATGAGGAAAAAGACTAAAACACCTTTCAACCATAACAACCGGTCTTCGTCAGAGTCAAATTTCAACTAAAACAAAAGATGTAGAAACATCTGAAAGGCATTGAGAGCAATGGGAAGGATAAGACATATTTTAAAAGGTGTAAAGTGTAGGAAAGGAGAATACTCCAGGGAAAGATGTTAGGGAAAACAGAAGATTACAGGATGAAAAAAGTGAAAAAACTATCTTCTAACTGTCAACCTTCTTAGATGAGGCTATTGCCCTCTTCATAACTGAGTCAAACAACACCAATACAACATAAATAGAAGGGAAAAAACTAGTGCCTTTTTCTTGCTTATAAATAATCAAAATCATCTTATTGATTGGACCGGAGCTAAAATGTTACTTATGAAAAATCGATGTTGTTAAGAAATATTATCGAATCATCTATGATTAAATGTAATACATCAAATATTACAAGCATTAGTAACGGGCTCTTCAAGCTTGATTCTTTATTGACGAGAGCAACAGCTTCATCTACGAGAGTTGACAGCTAGCTGATAGTTTTTTACTTTTTCTTCTTATACTCCATTGTTTACCCTAAAATCTCTCCCTGGAATATTGTTTTTTCCTGCAGTTTACACCTTTTAAAAAACATCTCTTCTCTCCCTTCTCCTCTCAACCTCTACCAGATTTTTCTACATCGTTTGTTTCAGTTGAGATTTGACTCTGGCAATGATGGCTTGTTACGGTTGAAAGATCTTAGTCTTTTTTTCTCATTTGTTATTGTAGTTTGAATGTTGGAAGTTATGAGTACTGTATACCAGTATTTGTAATTTTGAGGTAAAATGGATAAATACCACACAATTACGGATTGCAGAACTAATGATATGTAATTTTGTTATAAAAATATATGTTTCGAACACTTAGTGTTCTAATTTACGAATGTACTTTGCTGCTATTTAAGAGTGAAAAAAAGAGTATAAAATTTAAGTGCTGGTGTGAACACATCTTAGCGGTGACACTAACTATAAAGATCTTATTCAAAGTAATCAAATAAATGAATAAATTAGTTATATTTATTAGTTATTAGTGGTTATCTGCTTATTTAACTATTTGTAGTACGAAACTAGAAAGGGGAATATTTCATTCACATGATATTTCAAATTTGAATTACCAGTTTGAATGAATTTAACTTATCTATTCTTAGTTTTCAATCTATTCTTATTGTTGTTTATTATGCTTGACTATCATTTATGGCTGTGGCCAAGTTCATAAAACTGAAGTTAAATACTACGTCTTCCATGTTCTTTTTATAGACATTTCTCTATGTTTTGTTTTTCTTATAATGTATTTAAACTTATGATGTTTCACCTTGTAGTGCTGTTCCTGGGGCACACTCGCTAGAGTTATTATATTTTATAATACTTCTAGATCATTTATTGTTTAGCACTAATTTTAGTAATGGGCGAGCTACTTTGCCGGTTTCTTCTACATTGGGAGTCATAAATATTGCCTAACTCAAGTGTATTTTGAACAGGGATCTTTAACGAGTACCTGATATCGTACGGACTTGTGGCTAAGGGCTTAATGCCCTCTTCAAGGGACGACGTGCTCAGATTTATTCACCTTCTGCGAGAATAAATCGAGGTGGGTATTGAATTCTGGGTCTACATGTCCAGAGGCTAACCCTGTCCTACCCCTGTTCTCACATTCGTTTTGTGAATTGTATTATAGTTGTATTCTATGCGTTCCATTGTAACTGAGTGCCCAAGAATCAAATTATGATCAAATTGCATATGTCTTGTAATAATTAAAGTTTTCTTTATATATATATATATATATATATATATATATATATATATATACCAGTTCAAAATTCAAGAAGAGTAATACACAGAGTAAGGAAACACACTTACAGACTAAAATTTTCGGCTAATCCTTTCAGGAGAATAGAGAAAGGGAGACCAAGCACGTTGTAGACGCAACGGCAAGTAACCCGTATATATATATATATATATATATATAATATTGTGCGACTGACAATGCACTTGCAAGCAGGAGCCATCGCTAGACACACCTCCGAGGAACATGGAAGAAAACTCACCCGCCAGGACCTTGTTCAAAACACCATCATTTTAAAGAAAATTAATGATCCAACCAGACTGCAAATATATGAAGCCATGAAAATCATGAAGCACAACCCATTAATTAATCGTCAACACACGGGGGTTTCACGCACACTGCAGCTACTAGGTGACCAACCACCAGCTACTCGCCAAGCCGACATTCAGTCACCGCCCAGTATTCAGACCAGCAACACCTAAGATATGTATATGAGACAAAATGTCGTAGGAAGAATCAGAATGAAGAAAAATAAGCTCTGACACCTCCTAGATTATATAAAGAAGAGTAAATAAATAAATAAATAAATATATATATATATATAAATTAATAATCAACAATAACTCTTGATATAATATATGAATTAAATACGACAATAAACAAATATATACTAATTAAAATGCTCAAAGGCTTTTTGTTACAACATCATCAACATTTAAAATATGATTATATTTTACAGAAACAAAAATATAAATAAAAAATATAAAATGTAAAATATGATTTTTTTTTTCATTTAACTCTCTGATGATGTTGTAACAAAAGGTCTTAGAGCATTTTAATTAATATATATTTGTTTATTGTTGTGTTTAATTTATATATATATGTATAGGAAACAGTCCTTTTTTAATACATTTCAGATTGAATTTACGGCCTATTGTTTTTTTTAATAACTTTTTTGGATAGCTTTTCGAAAGCCCTTAATATTCTTTTAAATTCACAAGGAACTAGGTAGATCAACTCACCATACGTTTGGTTTTCAATGATTATATTTCTTCCGACGTTTCGGTCGTCTTCGACCATCTTCAGGGGGTAAACGTATATACAATATCTTAAAACGTATTGAACATTGTTTAAAACACTTAAATATAACACTCAAGTGTTATATAACATTTGATTTAGTAGTTATGAACTTTGAGTGTTATATTTAATTGTTTTAAACAATGTTCAATAGGTTTTAAGATATTGTATATACGTTTACCTATATACGACCTATATACCTTAAGATGGTCGAAGACGACTGAAACGTCGGAAGAAATATAATTGAAAACCAAACGTGGTTGATCTACCTAGTTCCTTGTGAATTTAAAAGACTATTAAGGGCTTTGGAAAAGTTATTCAAAAAATTAGTTAAAAAAACAATAGGCCGTAAATTCAATATATATATATATATATGTTTGTGTTGCCCGTTGGAAAGTTTGGTTTTTTTGTGTATACATTCGCTGAAGTAAGTAATGTCAGTACTTTCAGTTGATTTTTGCTAATCTTGTTCGTAAGTTGACGTTTTCCCTTCCTATTACTACATTTTGCTCAATACATATTTTTAATATGTGTTGTGAATTAATTTGGTATGAATATTCTGAAATCAAAACAAAACAGACAGCTTCTTTTACTAACAGAGTTGTATCTCAAATTTAATTAGTTCTGAAGTTCTGAAGTGTCATCTGCTGAAAAGCAAACTAATTAATTGACTTCAAACTAATTAAAAGAGAAATAATAATTTTCTGAACCTGGAAAAGAGGTAATAGTAATTTGTGAAATATGCATTCGTGTAAAAAAATATTAATAGCAGTGTTGTGTCTTTGTGTTAGGCATTTTAATAATGATGCTTAACTATTGTACTCTTCCTAAAAGCTGTTGATTTATTTGATGTTCTAATGAAATTAAGTTATTTACGATTATCTCTTTGCATGTTTCAAAAATGGATAGGCTTGGAATGAAACAATACATTTTAGGCATTGTCGTATAAAACCTGTTAGTGTGGTTATATTCAGCGATTTCAATACTGTCGCCACAATACCAATCAATAGCTGCAAATCAGGATGCTCAAACATAACTGATATCAACCATACGTATGACGGCTGCTAGATTATGGATTTAATTACTAAGTGAATAACATTTTATATCATCTAATCAGATAACAGTAATGCTTATAATTATTTTCATTAATAATAAACTAGATTACCAGATGAATAAAGAATTAATAAATCACGATCTAAGCAATTTTTTATAGTGTAGTATTTACTCATGATTAGAATGAGGAAATGGAAAGAAACACAAAATATGGACACAAAAGATTTTATACAACGAAGAAGCATTTCGAACACTTAGTTCTCATCCTCAGGTTACATCTGCCAAGGTGGAGCAGTCAAGGACTCATAGTGCCTTATAGTTCCTTGACTATTTCGAAACGTTGAAAGTGTTTGAACATGTAATGTTACAGCAATATAAGGTTACAGCAAACGCAGTAAGATGTAACCTATAGATGAACGCTAGTTCAAAACGCTTCAATGTTAAATAAATTGAAGGAAATTTGACTAATTAAACTAATACATAGTCAATATATAAGTTAGAATAAAAAAGAACTGTAAGTTATTGCCTCCAATTACTTATAGAGTACTACTACTACTACTTAATGATATGAAACAATTAGAAAAAGTATGCTGGGTTATATCTGTAATCTTACTCTGTCTCTTGGCTGTGGTTCTGATGAAGCTGTTTTTTAACGTCCACACTTGCAGGTTTTTACTTCATTGTTTTTTCTAGAGCTAGAATGTGTAGTTCATTTGTAATTGACACCCATTGCTATTATGTGAATACATTTACCAGGCTGATTCTACATCCGATATCTTTAATTGGAAACTATTGAGGCTCGTGGGATTAGGAAAGGTTGGGAGTTGGATTTAGTTCCCGAACAAGGAGATTTGGATGGGTGAGCAGTTTTTTGTCTTCATAAAAGCTTCGATATTTAAATATTCCTTGTAAGCAATAAATCTAGAATAACAATAGATTCTAGATTTCTTTTATATCTAGAGATTTATAGGTTTAAAAATTTAAACCTACAAATAGGTTTAAATTTTTATTCTAGTTTAATGGTTGAAAAGATTTAATATTCTTGTTATAAGTAATTCTAACATATTTATGATTAAAAAATGTTTTTTGAAAAATTCACTTTCATCTTATATATTACAGCTCTGTAATCTTAAGTAAATATTACAACTTGATTGTATTGTTACTTGCATATACAATATAACGCTTTTGCATGGAGACATGCTGTTTCTTTCTCTCATTGTAAGCATAAATTAATAAACTTTAGTCCTGAAACGAAAGAAAAAAGTAAAAATACAACATAACAACAACAAAAATAAAAATGTTGATCATTCATGTATGATGTAATTTGATTGCATGAAAATATTTTACTTAAAATCATTGCTCTTAAAGTAATTATATACGCCGGCAACATCAAGAAAATTTATTTATGACTAATATTGACTAATAGGTGTCACAGTAAGTATGATTTGATGTTATTGTCACATTCCAATATTCTCGTCACAAATACTTTGATAAAATGCTTTGATTCTATGCAACTCAAAATCACAGAGCAAATTATATATATCTTTTATGTATGTTATTAAACATTGAGAACGAAAAAGATGAAAATATGTCCAAACAGAGACATCATTACAATTATTTAATTAATAGCCATCATATTTCTTTATTAAATTTTGATAAACTTTGATGAATAGTAAGTTAGAAGAACTTGAAATTCAATAAAGTATGCAACAGACAAACCCTGTTTTAATTATATTGTAAATGATACTTTTTTTTTATAATGAAATCTTATATTAAGAGATAATTAGTATTGTAGTTTATATTAGTTATAAAGATTTAACAATCTTGTTGTAAGTAATTCTAAGATATTTATGATTAAAAATTGTTTTTTGATATACTATATGTCAACTGTTTATTTTTTATTTTAATCACATTTATTAATGAATTACACTTTAGTTCTTCCTTACTAAATATAGATATTATAGAGAAATATGAAAACTATACAATATAAATAACCCTTTTTACTTTTCTATAAGTAAAGTATAGTGATCGTGAAAAAATTCGATCTCGAGATTTTGACGGAATTACATGTTTTGAGGTCCCAGAAGTCGTTTTATGAAGTTTTTACGATGATGTCTGTGTGTGTGTGGTGGGTGGGTGGGTGGGTGGGTGGGTGGGTGGGTGGGTGGGTGGGTGCGTGTGTTAGCATTGCTTGTTACCACGCTACGGTCCAGAATCTTTGATGGATCAAGTTGATATTTTACACAAAAATGGGCCCCATTTAGACGAAGATCCCTATTGTTTGGGAAGAATTATGCATGATGGGAAAGTCACTTTTTTTGCCAAAAACCGTTTTTTTTAAAACATTTATTTCTCCTAAACTACTAACCCTAGAGTTTTGAGATTTTGACATTATCTTTGAGGTTACAAATGGAACAAACGAAAAATATATTCAACATTTTATATCAACAGGAAATATTTTTTTTTCAATAAAATGTACAAATTTTGACTTATAAATCAATCTCAAACCTTGTGAGAGCGATACAAGCCATACTGTTTGACGGACAAAAATGAAACTATGCCTATAAATAGAACATTATATGGACAATGAGTTGAGATATTTTTTTCTAAAATTACATTCGCTAAAGGGGCGTTAGAGTACGATTTGTGTTTTCAGAAAATGTTTTTTTGACGCTAAACGGCTGATTAAAAAATTATGAAAAATTGACCAAAAATGGAACAAAAAATTAGCAATTCATAAAAAAAAAAATCATGAAGTTTCAATTACGGAAAAGAGCAATAACGATATAAAAACTCTTTGTTTATCCTAGACTAAGAGATCACCTGCTATACTTGTCGAATTTTTTGTATTTTTTTACCTTGTTTACATTGACTTAGAAATTTTTTGAGCGAATCCACTGAGATAAAATTGATGTTTCTAATGGAAAAATGAAAATATATTATTGACTTATAAGAGATGTAAGAGGAATAATATTGTGCAGGTAAATGATAACACTCATTAAAAAAAAATTCGTATATATGTTATTTGACAAAGGGGAAGGAAAATGATCTTATTAAATACTAAGAAGCCATAAAATTCCCAGTATAATAATTCTGTTAAAAACCTAAAATGTAAAAGATCATTCAAAATATAAATCTTTCGTTTAGAGATTAATAACTGTAATTATCGTACATCTTTAATTAACAAATCACCTTAAAACAACATTTTCTTCGCTGTTTAAGATGTTTTTCAGAGAAAAAAAGGGTATTTTACTGTTTTAAATTTGAAAATTTTACATTAATATTCAATGTAGAAGGATGTTAAGTAAACGATGTAAGAAATCTACTGGCTATTTGAACAATAGCCATGTTCTCTTGTAGGATTATATTTCGTTTCAAGAAATGTTCACATTGGTTTTTCAAAAATGATATTACTGCTGTAGTTATACTAATGAAATTATTTGCAAATAATAAATTATTTGTGATGTACAAAAATAAGCTTATAAATTGATATGTCCTTCAATCACTATCTGTACTACCTCACGAATGCAATGCTAATAATTATATCCCATTTAGATATTTATGTTATGCTTAAATGATACGTTATGTTTTATATACTCAAGAAATTTGACATTGAGTTACTTATAGTAAAGTAGAGTGTAGGCCACTCCAGATTTTTTTTTATGTTGAAAAGTGTTTTTGAATACGATATGTAATTTCTAATCAAATTTTCTGTATCTGTCATTCCATTACTGTATTTCAGTAAATGTGAAGTAGTTATCTCTCTTTTTTCAACAAATAGGTTTAATATTTATTAGAATTGTGAATGATTTATATTACATGAAAATACTTGATAATAAGGGTTGAAATCATCACTGAATGCCTCTTTGAGTAGAGTAGACTAAAGCTTGAACTACCCGGAAAAAAAGGCAATAATGTTGAACTCTGAGATCGGACACTCAGGATTAATGCAAGTCCTCCCTAACAAAAACTATTTGCTGTCTCCCAGCTGTAGTACCGATGAAGCTGTTTTTTAACGTCCACACTTACAGGTTTTTACTTCAGTGTTTTTTCTAGAGGCGGAATGTGTAGTTCATTTGTCATTGACACCCATTGCTACCATATTATGTGCGAGCCATTTCCCAGTCTGATTCTACATCCCGATATCTAAATGTTCCATCACTCAAATTAAGAGAGAACAGATCATTAATGATTACCTTTGAATAGTCACTATAAAATCCTGTAGGTGTGAATTTTGAAAAAGAAGGCACCTCTACTCTGCATCTGTGGGAAAGAGAGTGACTCGTCCCTCTTTGAAAGAAAATATTCGGTTAATATGCTATGCTTAATCGTCAGACAGTTGAACACTTTTTGGGTTAGTTTACTCAATTTTAGTATACTCCACCCATAGAACCAAACTTCAAGGATTAGATGGCTTTCATGAAATATAAATACTCCATAATTAGTGAAGAAATTGAAATACATTAATTTAATATAACAACTTTACAGTAACTAAAGACCAACGAATATTACCATGCATAACAGTGCATGTCGTAAATAGCAGTTCCGGACCAAAGGACCACTACTGCTAGATTCTCATCCTGCTGTTTTTAATGAGTCGGTAAGCATTGTCAAGAGTGGGGGAGTCAGTCTGTCAGGGAAAGGTGTTGTCTTCGTTGTCGTATGGCCTTGCGGCATTTCATTCTCTGAGGTACTGTATACTTTGAGGCTCGTGGGATTAGGAAAGGTTGGGAGTTGGATTTAGTTCCCGAACAAGGAGATTTGGATGGGTGGTCAGTTTTTTGTCATTATTACTGGCAATCAATAGATTCTAAACTCAAACCATGTTGACCATCAACATTTCTGTAATAACCATGATTTCAAACGATATAAATCAAATTTAAAAGCTCTTATGAACACAAAAGAAATATTGATTTTATTTCGTTCACATATATCATTATAATATTTATATTTGTCAAGGCGAATTATTTGGGAGTATTTTTCTCTACTTTACTATAAGTAATGTACAGTGATCATGAAAATATTCGATCTCGATATTTTGAAGGAATTAGATATTTTTTATTGAGGGTCCCAGAATTAATTTAATGAAGTTTCTTCAATGGTGTGTGTGTGTGTGTCTGTCTCTCTCTCTCTCTCTCTCTCTCTCTCTCTCTCTCTCTCTCTCTCTCTCTCTCTCTCTCTCTCTCTCTCTCTCTCTCTCTCTGTGTATGTGTGTATCTGTATGTGTGTATCTGTGTCTGTGTGTTTGTGTCTGTGTCTCTGTGTGTGGGTGGGTGAGTATGCATCCAAAGTTTGTGGTCACGCTACTGTTCACAATCTTTGATGGATCAATTCGATATTTTGCACAAAAAAATGGGTCTCTTAGCTTAGATGAGCCCTATTGTTTGTAAACAATTATGCATGATGGAAAAGTCACTTTTTTTGCCAAAAACTTGTGTTTAAAATACATTTTTTTATCTCCTAAACTACTAACTATAGAGTCTTGAAATTTTGGAGTTATCTTCGTGGCTGGAAATTAAATAAAAGGAATGTACTCTCGGATTTTTAAAACAAAAAGAAATAACTTAATTTCAGTAATATATACAAATTTTGACTTATAATTCAAAGTGAAAGCTTGTGAGAGCAATACAAGCCATACCGTTTAACGATCAAAAAGAAATTATTCCTAAAAATAGTACCGTATCTGGAGGATGGATTGAGATAAGCTTTTAAAAAGTACATTAACCAAATGGACAATAGTGTACATTTTCTGAAAACAGAAAATGTTTTTCTTTCACGTTAAAAGGCTTATTAAAAAACCATGAAATTTTGCCGAATAATTGAACAGAAATTTAACAATTCATAAAAAAAAATCATGAAATTTTAATCAAGGGAAAGAGCAATAAAGCTATAAAAACTAAGTATTGATCCTGGACTAATGGTTTTACTTTCTATACTTGTAGTTGTTTAAATTTATTTATATTGTTTACAAAGACTTAGACATTATTCGAGTGAATAAATTTTATGTTTAGAGGTTTAATGAAAAATGTTTAAATAACATTTAAGAACTAGTAATTATATTTTTAAACTAGATATATATTTGCTTTTTTGAGCTGAACCAGAGGTTTCCAAATAATATACGAGTAGTTAAATCATCATCCAATGCAGCAACTAAATTGAATTCTTCATGAGTATATTCGGTTATTCTGGTTTCATAGATTTTATTGGTCCCAATTTTCTTAATTACGTCAAAAAGGACATCAATATCATAGCAGCATTTTCTACAAGGTTTTAGCCTATAGTATACTATTTATTGTTGATATTAATCTTGTTTCGAAGTTGTTTTTAGTGATGTTTACTTGTCTGAATGCTGTTTCAACATCAGCATTAGAGTGGGAAAGACACAGCGAATGAGATAGAGTAAGGAGAGGTAGTTAAGAGATAAGGTGACAAAGGAGTTGGGTATGCTTACAAACAGTAAACTGCTACAAAGTAAGCCAGAAAATACTGTTAAAAAGGAAAGAGTCTTTTTTTTTATGAATCTCATCTTTTTATAGCAACAATTTGAGAAAAATAAAAATGTGTTACAACAGAACAAGTTATTTTCTCTCTTCATCTGACATCAAACCGTTCGCCGTCGTATGAACGATTTTTCAAATATCTATGAACTTGATTCTAAGCAGATGTTTGCAATGAAGTTCGGTAATTTTAGAGCAAATACTACGCATAGAGACAAATGTGTATAAAATTCTCAACATAAGCTAGATATTAATCGTTTACAGAGATTTTCTTATAAATACTAGATACTTATCTTGAACACAAAATTGTATAAAAAAGGAAAATAGTAAGTCAAAAAACGAGATAAATTAGCAAAAAAATAGCTAAAAAACGCATCAGAGCTAAATTTAAAATTTTAAAGCCTAAAAGAGATTGAAAAGTGCTGAATCTGAATATTGGATGTCACAGGACTTTGACAGAACACCCACCTATGCTTTGTTGTCTATGCCGCTTATCATGGTAATGATTTTGATGACTGTCCCGGTGTTCATATCATTATGAATTCCATTTACTGCTTGGGGTAGTAATGGAGTGATTAAGCGCCTCTAATAGCTTCTAATACTCAATTCCGACTTTTGGCCTTCACGAGGTTACCCTGTTAACCTGCTATATGCAGGGACAAACGAAAGAGGTGGAGCAGGTGATAAGAGGCTGGGATTGACCACCTTCGTTTTACATCCTTCCTAATCCCCTCCATTAATCTCAGCCATAATGTAAGGTGTTATGCGATCCGTGCTTAAGGATAGATGATACAGGGGTTACTGTATTATGAACGGAGCCTCAAGGGTTCCAGGCGACCTCCTTGACAAAATAGCCTTACTCCAGTATGCAGTGCTCTGCCGGAGAGGACAAAATACCACCGATAGAGGTACAGAGATTTTGCCTTGTATAATACTGAGGAGAAAGAAGGACGGAGACCATCCTCCGGAAGCACAGAGGGTCCAAAGGGCTAACTAGTGGGAGCCAAACTCCCACAAGTGCACCTAAGGACACGAAAAAGAGGAAAGGAAGTCACTTTCTCCCAAAACGTAGAGAGCCTGAATGGCCATTATCAATGATGATTTATGCAGATTTTGCAAAAAAGAGAAATAAACACCGTTGCACATGCTGACTGACTGTAAGGCAACTTTACTGCACAGAGGTAGGTGCTTCCGGACACTCAACAAAGCCATAGAAAAACTTTTACCGATGGAACCAGCCAAAGTGCTGAGCTTCTTGGAGGCGTTGAAGCTAACTGCTGGTAACTTTAATACAGAAGTAGGGAAGTACAATAGTTTTTTTTTTAAGACGCAGTGCTGTAGTCACCCTCAAAAATAAAAAAAAATTACTGCTTCCATTTACTTATTTTTAAAAAGATTTTTAATAGTGATACCACTGTTATTATAAGACAATTTTGATAAACCAACATTCATAACAGGAACGTAAAAAATATTGGTCCATATAAATTAGGTTTGATAGCTGAAATACAGCAACGCTTGGAAACACTTAGTCCTCTTTTTCTGATTACATTTAAAATGAACATTATTATGACTCATACAATATTATTTGATCAAAATAAACTTAGTCAAATAAACGATATGAATTACATAGCTGCTACTCGGGTATTTGAGATAGGGTAGAATCTGAAAGTGAACTAGGGTGAGATTAATTTCTTTAACTTCTTAATGTGAGTAAATACTACACATTAACTGATATTACAGCTAATGAATATAATATTTATCTTTCTTGAGCCAAAATAACTCAAGGCATAAAATATGAGGCTAAACTGTGTGTTCAGTATCACGAGCATTTATCCCCTCTCCCATTCTTCTCCTCCTTCTCCTGGTATGCCTTTTCAACTTTAATAATAATCTCCTCTTATTTAATGTCTAAGGTAGTATTAATAATCTGGTATGTCAACTATGGATTCTCACTATATAATATAGTTTTACATCTTTTCAAAACTATATAGATAAATATTTGCTTCCCCTGTAATTTTGAAAACATGAAAAACCATATTGTAATTTATGAATCTAAAAATATCATACCAGATTATCAATAACACCTTTTCCATTTACTCTTCATTTATAAATTTAAAATATAAAATTTAAAATTTAATTGTAAAAAAATCACCAAAATTGTTGTAGAAATAGTGCTAATTGTAAAAACATGTTTTCAACCCTGAAAAAGATAAATGTATGTGGAAAAGTTGGCATAAGAAGCAGTCTAAATCTTAAGACCTAAACCCTCAATTATCTTATACTTATATATATATATATATATATATATATATATATAACAGATTCAATAATATATCCACCGTTTGATAGAATAGGTGTGTTCTCTAATCGGGGTTCGGTCAATTTTCCAGGATAAAAAATCAAACTCTCGTTGCCAACGTTTCGGTTTTATTTAAAACCTTTTTCATAGGCCTACAAAAAAAGGATAATAAGAAATCACATATCAACATCAAACATATACACAATATGAAAATGGATTGTTACAACTCATGAATATTACAAGCAGAAATATTTCAGAGATACATAAAACAATATTACTTACAGAAGTAAGAATTTTTTAACTAAGGAAATGAAATTTACATTATTTAAAGGAACAACAATGTTAGCCGGACAAAACCTTCGACTAGACTAATAAGATAACATTACAAATAACCTCAACACTGTTCACTCAAGGGAACTAAATAAATCAAATTTCACTAAACCTCAGCACAACACTCCAGAATAAATATTACTTAAATTAGTAATATCACTTCTATGATTAATCGAACTTAGATCCTTTTTAATATATAACATCTCAAGTGTCTTCCTTCTTTGCTCATCTTTTTCTTTTTCTATTATAGTTGTATCTTCAAAATCGAACGTGTGACCTTCGTTTATTGCATGCCCAGCTAAGGCTGTTGCGTTACTTTTATTTGTTCTTATGGAGTAATTATGTTGGTACAACCTTTCTTTGAGAAAACGACTATTATATAATTATTTTTTATTATGCCATCAAATGTAAAGACTGTGACAAGTGTTACTATGGTGAAACTAGTCGTTTTCTCAAAGAAAGGTTGTACCAACATAATTATTCCATAAGAACAAATAAAAGTAACGCAACAGCCTTAGCTGGGCATGCAATAAACGAAGGTCACACGTTCGATTTTGAGGATACAACTATAATAGAAAAAGAAAAAGATGAGCAAAGAAGGAAGACACTTGAGATGTTATATATTAAAAAGGATCTAAGTTCGATTAATCATAGAAGTGATATTACTAATTTAAGTAATATTTATTCTGGAGTGTTGTGCTGAGGTTTAGTGAAATTTGATTTATTTAGTTCCCTTGAGTGAACAGTGTTGAGGTTATTTGTAATGTTATCTTATTAGTCTAGTCGAAGGTTTTGTCCGGCTAACATTGTTGTTCCTTTAAATAATGTAAATTTCATTTTCTTAGTTAAAAAATTCTTACTTCTGTAAGTAATATTGTTTTATGTATCTCTGAAATATTTCTGCTTGTAATATTCATGAGTTGTAACAATCCATTTTCATATTGTGTATATGTTTGATGTTGATATGTGATTTCTTATTATCCTTTTTTTGTAGGCCTATGAAAAAGGTTTTAAATAAAACCGAAACGTTGGCAACGAGAGTTTGATTTTTTATCCTGGAAAATTGACCGAACCCCGATTAGAGAACACACCTCTACTATATATATATATATATATATATATATATATATATATATATTGAGTTGGGTTTTTGACTCTGACGATTCCGCTTGTTAAGGTTGAAAGATCTTAGTCTTGTTTTCCCATTTCTTATTGTGGTTTCATCATTGATTGTTATTTCACATAAACACGTGAAATATATATATATATATACATATATATACATATATACCTACATACAAAATTAAAGTTTATCAGGAGTCGATCAGTTCTTCAGGTTCAAATTAAATTCTCATTGTCAACGTTGTCGTTTTTATTTAAAACATATTTCAGAGGTTTACAAAACAGAGGACATGTAAGAATTAATTAATTCATTAAAAAATTAAACATACATAAAAAGCGCAGTTAGTTACAAATAAGAAATTACAAATAGAAATTATGACTATAGGTTAGTGAGATAAATTAGCAGTTTGAGTAGCAGTTTCTTCTCAACGCGAGTACTTCGCACTTCTTCCCGATGACGACAGATGTCAAAATATCTAAGTGAGTTCTGTAGTGACTTCCTGTGTTCTTTCCTATCTGTTAAAATTTTTATATATAAATACACACACATACACACACACATATATATATATATATAACACTCAAAATTCGAAAAAAAACTATCCAAACTGGACGCAAATCAGCTCAAAAACGAAGAAAAGCAACACACAGAGAAAGAGACAGACTTACAAACTCAAATTTTTGGATGATCCGTCTTCAGGACAAAATAGGAAGGGCAACCAAGCACGCCGGAAACACAACGGCAGGAAACCATCTCAGGAAACCGTTTACTGCCGTTGTGTTTCCGCGTGCTTGGTTGCCCTTTCTATTTTCTCCTGAAGACGGATCATCCGAAAATTTGAGTTTTTAAGTGTGTCTCTTTCTCTGTGTGTTGCTTTTCTTCGTTTTTGAGCTGATATAATATATATATATATATATTAATTTTATTATTTTATTTATTTTTACACCTTTTATGAATAAATTAAATATTGAATATTTATATTCATTAATAACAAAAATGATCACTATAAATAATATAAATTTTATTCACAATATTTTATATCAATAGTATATATAAAGAAACATAAATATGCATGTATTCTCTTTCAATAGGCATTCATTAAAGTTATAAACTGGTTTATTATAAAATTTTTCTTGAATGTCATTAATAGACGTATTATTACAATCTTAAAATTAATTAATCTTAAATATTTTAATCCTTGATAACAATATGGTTATTTTTTTGTTTGTGTACATTTTGATAATATATGTTTTTTTTAGATCGATTAATGTTACAGAATTTAAATATTATGAAAGGTTTTCCCAACATAATCCTTATTCATTAAATGATGAGGTACATCACACATTGCTGGTCTTATTCTGAAAACATAATGTTATAATAAGTCAATCAGCCTGCCGTATATTACAGATTTTCTGGGGAAATATATTTACATAATTGCTATTAATACCTTGAGAATAGCAATCTCTCCATTAATTTAGCACGCTGTTTCTGAAGATAAATCGCTTCTCTGTATTAAGTCTATGAATATACATGTTAAATAGTCTATGTGTATTTACATGAATGGGCGAATTTAAGCCGCTATAAGCATGAACGTTTACTTTCCCTGGTAGATCTCCGTTTCCTTCGTTACATGGAAATCGACCTAATATTAACCTAAACAAATATTACAACACCCCGAAATTTACATAATCTGGCAACAGCTTCATTTCATTTGCTCATTAAACCTCTTATTGGCTTTTTTTATACAAAGTGTATAAAAAATATATATATTCTTTGTTTTGTAACATGTGCTTCTTACAAAAAAAATTTCTTTGCTAATAAAAACCTGGTTATATTAATATCAAATGCTTCACAAAATATAATATTAAATAAGGTAATACAAATATAAAAAATAATAATTTTTTTTAAATGAGAGGCCAAACATATTGCAATTAAACGACTATTTTTGAAAAAAAAAAACAATGAAACCTGACGAAATTCGCTCCAATTTTTAAATTTGTCGTTATTATATAAACAAACAAAGCAAAAAACTTATGTAGAAAAAAGAAAATGCTCTAATTTAGTACATGAGTTCCTCTGCACCAATATATAATTTGTACTTTTCTTCCTGATAACTATGTATGTCGGAATGTTTTAGTGAGTTCCATGGAATTTTCCATTGTATACATCTAACATATATAAATTTAAATCAAATCAAGTCCAAACGTATAACAAAAGTCTAATATATATAAATACTAGCAAACGTACCCGTCTTTGACGGAATCAAAAATTCTATTATACTTGGTATTCCAAAATATCAATTATAGTATTATACTAATACTACAATTAGAAGTTATAGAATAGTAGAAAATACCATTATTAGTACAGTGCTAAAAAAAAGCCTCTGTATACAAAGATTAGATTTTAAGTTAGACATACACAAATCTACAATCAATGTTTCAGCTTTATATGTCTTATGGTAGCAATATTTTGTGGACAAACCGACAGACAGAAATTATTCTAAGGGTACATGTGGCTACTCTGAAGTATGAAACGTAAAGAAAACTTGAAATGAGTTAGTTCTAATTAACGTGCTCCCAGTCAAAAGCTAGCACGCAAGCCACTGGGCTACTCTGGTTCCATACCTTACTTTATTACCAGTGTTTATATTACGCAAATATTAAATTAAAAAAAAATATTTTTGTTGTGTTTATTTATAATACATTTGCATTACTGTCATCGGCGAGCAAGCAAGCTACTGGCAACCCTGGCTAGATCCCTTTACTTTATTACCATCTTTTATATTATCCACATTTTAAATTCAAAAAAATATTTGTTTGTTACATTTATTTATAATACATTTGCACTACTGTCATCGGCGATCACGCAAGCCACTGGGCTACTCTGGTCCCATACCTTACATTATTACCAGTGTATTTATTAAGCAAATATTAAATTAAAAAAAAGTTGACAGTTATATATAATACATAGCAAACGTACCCATCTTTGACGGAATCAGAAGTTCCTGTTTTGGTTTATTGCCGTGTGCCTATTGCCTTTCGGCTATACCACGGAGGAATCAGAAGTTCCGTCATTTTTGGTATTTCAAAATGTCATTAGAAATTATAGAATAGTAGAAAATACCATTATTACTACAGTGTTAAACAAATGCCTCCAGCTTATACACTACATTAGCTGTCTGTCCTTCAGGTTCATGGTAGAAGAAAGAGTTGAAACCTCTGACCGTTGAGCATGTAAACTACATTTGACCATGTGAGAAAAACTTGGTTTTGCTACCTTGTATTCCTGCGTTAGATGAAGTCTCCCTTTGCGACTTAGTTAACGTCATTGCGAAATAGACTCTGACCGGACTTTGCAATCATTTCAACGTAAACAGACAGTGGCTCGGAATCAATGGTATGTGTGGTATACACACAGACTCCCCAATATCACATACAGTCATTATGTCCGCCTCTATGGCATATCTGTGTAGAGCACGAACTCAGAGTCCTGTCCCGTTGCACAGTTTTGGGGCACTCATGTTTCGTAACATGAAATTTGTTACTGCTACTAAATTGTAGCATGATTGGTGCTCTACTTTAAGTTTTTACTCATGAGCAGGCAGTCCAGGAGAAATAAATTCAGAGTCAAGAAATTCAATTAGATAATGAACTGCTTCTTCGTCACTAATCCAATCTCTTTACTGACTTGTAAGTTCTTTCCTCGGCTTCATATAGCGTAAGAACTTGTTTGTTGATTTTTCCTCCCTGTTCATATTAAGAGTTGAGAATTGCTCGTTTACAAAACATTTATTCTCAATAGATAGTACATCCTTAACTCTGTGAAACACCATTTCAATGATGTCAAATACGCAATATATTCATATGCTCAATTGAAATTAAAATCAACTAACAATACCTACTTGCCACACCTGTGTATTTTCAAAACAAACTTGTCTGTGAAGTTAGGAAAATACAGCTAAATGCCCCATAACTTCGCTTCTGTACTGAATTAATAATCTATTTAGAGCCCATATTTTAAGTTAGGCACACACAAATCCAGTGTCAATGTTTCAGCTCGCTATGTCTTACGGTGGCTGAGTTTACTTGTGACAAACATTTTTTGCGTTAAACGTCCATAACTTCACTTCTACGTTGAATTTCCAATCAATTCATAGCCTATATTTTAAGTTAGACCTACACAAATCTACTGTAAAAGTTTCAGCTTTATATGTCTTATGGTAGCTGAGTTTACCTGTGACAAAGTTTTGCGGACAAACCGACAAACCGAGAAACCGACAAACCGACAAACCGACAAACCGACAAACCGACAGAAATTTTTCTAAGGGTGGATTCGGTTTCTCCAATGTATGAAACGTAAAGAAAACTTGAAATGAGTCAGTTCTAAGCAATGTACAGACAAAATCATTATTTTATTTATAAAGATATAGATAGATAAAAGTGTCAAAGTTTAAAAGTTTTATACTTTTGGAATTTCTCTCACTAAACTATAGTCAAAATTTCTATTTGTAATTTCTTATTTGTAATTAAATTCGCTTTTTATGTATGTTTAATTTTTGAATTAATTAATTAATTCTTATATGTTCTCTGTTTTGTAGACCTCTGAAATAGGTTTTAAATAAAAACCACAACGTTGACAATGAGAGTTTAATTTGAACCTGAAGAACTGATTGACTCCTGATAAACTTTAATTTTGTATATATATATATATATATATATATATATGAGTTCAAAATTGAAGATGGGTAGCACACAAAGTAAAGAAACACACTTACAAACTAAAATTTTCGGGCAATCTGTCTTCAGGAGAAAAGAGAAAGGGAGACCAAGCACGTTGTACCTAGACGGAACGTCGTCTTAAAGGTGTTGAATTATTGAAGATAGACCAAACTTCGATAAAAAAGAAAAATAGTGTTGAATATATGTGGTCGATATAAGGAAAACATTCGTATATATATATATATATATATAGAAAACCACAATACAAAAGGGAAAAGAGACTAAGCTCTATCACCCATAACAATGAAACCTGACGATTATGTATGTTCAGTGACCTTCCCTGAACACGTGAACAGTTCAGTGCCACATGTTCATTCAGACTACAGTTGTTGTTAAAATCCACATACTATTTTCCTTTGTAAAATAATTTGTAATGTAATACTTAGTTTTTCTGTTTCTAAATGTAGACTTCTTCCTATGAAAAAGGTTTAAAATAAAGACCGAAACTTTGAAAATGACAAGTGTAGCCAAATGCACCAGATTGATGAAAACACTGTTGCAAGCGGTTTGGTTCTTGGAATCATATCGGTCCGATTTAATGATATAGTTGTTATAAATATGATATGGTTATAAAATGGTATGGTAAATTATATGGTTATTATAAAAATATGAATATATAGTGTTTATATTTTTTCGAACCCTTTGCTGAATAGCTCGTTTCAGTAATATAAAAATATTTACACCTTTATATGTGAAAATTATGCATAAACAACGAATAATTCATTTTTAAAGTTATTTAATCCTAGTCAACTATTATTTCTTTGTTCTACTAAATTGTATAACAAAATTTTACTATCAATAAAATTAAACAGTAATTAATTTCAGTCAAAAACTGCTTTTAACCACTCTAAATTTTCTATTAAAATTTTTTGTTCGAATTACAGAATATTGGAGTAAAAAAATTTTTTTTATAAAAATTCGAAACCGATTAAAACTGGTTTTCTGGAAAAATTACTATTCGAAAACTGGTTTTCTAAAATGTCGGTTTTTGTATAAACCCAAGTTTTTTCCTGCTTAATATATTTTGATATTTCCATACATGTATCCTGGTTAGTATTCATAGGAAATGCTTTATTGTTTTTGTTTCTTTTTCTTCTATAATCTACTTGATCAGTTTGCTAGATTTAATTTAAATCTCCTAACTTTCCTCTACAAAACCTAATAGAACTTACATTAAATTATACATAATTATAATTATTTCTTGAAATATTGTTCGTTCTTCTGAAATTATAAATTATCAACCTATTTCTTCATTTATTCTTCATGTAGTAATATATACTATATTACTAGAGTTAGTATATAAATGGAAATAACATTATAGTCATACCAAAACTCTCTGTCAATATTCTAATTAGTGAAAGTTTTGATGTAGTTATTACATTAAAAAGTTATTATCTTTTTTAAAATAAAGATAGCGTGTTCAAGTTTATATATAATTAACTTCTTGTCAATTGCATATTCATGTAGCACGCAATTAAAATAAAAAATTAAAAATCGTTCTCTGCAACACTTTATGCTCCAACAGATATGAAGTTAGGGTTTTGTTGTTTAAAAATTAATTGAATAAAACATTTAACAATAATATGCAAATGCTTATCCTGAGAAGTAAAAAACCTGTTATTGAATTGTGAGACTGTTTTTAACATTTTTATTTCAATTTATTCAAGAAAAAAAGGAAATTTCCATATTTGAGTTGTTTCAAAGGTTTCAGTGTTCCAGAAACATAATTCAGGTATTTTTTGTAATGATATCCGAGTTAGAGGATCTTATTATTAAGTAAATACAATATAAAATCTATATTTTAAGGGGATTTTAAACAACGTAAAATTACATTATTTTCAATTGTTTTAAAAAAAAGAAACATTTATTAGTACTTTTTTAATGTCAAACATTGAATTATTTTAGAGAAAATTCTCAAATATTGTTATAGTATAATTCCAATTCTGGATGGAGTAAAGGAGAGGGACTAATTTTGGGAGATGTAGGAATTTTATTAAAATCATTCAAAAAATAGATCTTGGCAAAATATTGTTCACGAAAATTACTAAAATTCCCAATATGATGGATGTATCGGGTAGTTTTCAGGAATCATGCTCTGATTTATGGTGTAATAATCACCACAAAGATGGCTCCAGCTGCATTTAGTTTTTACTTCGTTATTTACCTTTTTGTTTGCGTAAGATGTAACAGAGATGACCAAGAGCCAGAGTAGCCTAGTGGTAATGTGCTCGCCTCTAGACTGTAGGTTTTGGGGTTTGATATACATTGTATCGATTAATTCACGCAGGAGTGTGGAAAAATCTCATCACGTCCACTCTTGGAGTGCACGTAAAGACGTCAATCCCAAGTTTGAGGTACTTAGTAATTGTTAAAGATTGCTACTTTAAATACATTTGAGTTAGGAAATATTTAGTATTTTTAATGTAAACCTTTCATTGCGTTATATCACAAAGGGCTAACGTTAAGTCTATGTGTATTCTCTTGTGGGACTGTTATTGCAACCCTAGCAGAGACGATCAAGTGCTCGCAAGAGTTTCATTAATACCCACTGTAATCATGAAATCACATGGTATTATAATCAGACTCTCGTTTAGGAATTTGAAGTTTGTATGACACGAGAAGACGTGGACGACTGGCTACTGGTGGGCAGCTGCAGTGCGAATATGTTGGATAGTATTAGATATTTCGAGAAGACCATTAACCATTTAAGCAGGTTTCAAGAAAGTCTTAGAACTGGTAAGCAGTATGTGTAACAATGCGATTGCAAGCTGCTGCGATTAATTGACTTACGCATCAGAAATTACGTCTGTAGTTACTTCTCCATTGGGCATAGAAGTTTCTAGGACCACCAACTCTCAATTCAAAAATGACATATTTTTCAATTCCCTTTATTTATTATCTAGTATAAAAACATTTGTGTTTTAAATTAGCTAGGCACTTTTTTAATTCATAAGAAACTGATATGTCACATTTAATGATGTATTTTATCTATCTCTTACTAGAAGCTGTCTGGCAATAATTTCATTCAAAGATAAACTTTTTCAAACGTAAATTCAAAATTCACCTCTTGATGCAAATATGAAATGGATAAAACATGAAATACAAGAACAGACAGAGCATATGCTAATAAAAGTGGTTTAATGTTTACTGGTGTAAATTATCTCCTTATTAGTATTTAATATTTGTTTTTAATATTTGAATATCATTAGAAAACTAAAACAAAAATTTCAGTTAGCCCATAATCTATAATGAAAAAATTCCAAAATAGTTTGTATATACTTAAACATGTTACTTTTTATAAATATTCTTGTCTATAATAAAATTTTTGCAATTAGCTATCAATCTGGAGCAGATATTGGAAAATTATTAGTTGTGCAATCCATAATTGTGTAGTATTTACTCATTCTGAGGTAAAATGGATAAACCAACAAAGTCTCCACACAAATAAAGTTTTATTCAACGCGTTTCAAACACTTTGTGTTCATCATCATTTTTTTTTTAATTTATTCTTTGTGATTCTAGGAACAGTTTAAGAAATTTTGGACACCCTGAAATTTGATCATTAAAACATAGAGAGGCAGAAGGATTATTAATGGCGGCTTTGTTTATTTCAAAAGCTTCTCAATTACAAATTTCTTTAAACTTTCTATTCGCATGTAGGATGGTAAGGTTCATGTTTGGATCAAAGCTTTGATTTTGTGTGACAAGGTGATGATGAACACAAAATGTTCGAAACGCGTTGAATAAAACTTCATTTGTGTGGAGACTTTGTTGGTTTATCCATTTTACCTCAGAATAAGTTTCATTACTATTGCAAAAGTTGTCTTCCTTATCATAATGAAAAAATCAGATAAATTACTTCTCTGTTATGGTTGTACTTTTGCAATTTACTCTTCATCTCTCCATAAGGGAGAGGGGATTTTCCTTACTAGTCAATGAGAATAACTTATTTAATTAGTTTATTTCAATTTCCTCAACTATGTTGTTAAAATAGCAACTAAAGCATTGTAATTATTTGGGATATTTAAATAAAACCTTTATAAGGTATCAACTGTATAATATAAATTCATTTATTTAATATTCTAAGATGATTTAACCTATCAAAAGTAGTCAAACAAATTCAAAAGTTATGTTTTTGTTATTTTTACTTGGCCATTAACATTAACATCAATAATACGTCAGTTTTTATAGCAGTATTAAATACTTGACTGTTTTATTTAAGTTTAATATATTTATTTAACACTATTTTTCTTTTTTATCGAGGTTTGGTCTAGCTTCAATAATACAACACCTTTAAACCGACGTTTCGTCTATATTTGAAAACATCTTCAGGGCTACATCAATACAAAATTAAATTACAATAACATGAAACATAATTATATTACATTATTTAATTAATATACATAATTACCTTGGTATTTTTCTAATACGAGGAAACAACTAATAATAGAAAAATATCAAAGTAATTATGTATATTTATAAAATAATGTAATATAATTGTGTTTCATGTTATTGTAATTCAATTCTGTATTGATGTAGCCCTGAAGTTGTCTACAAATGTAGACGAAACGTCGGCTTGAAGGCGTTGGATTATTGAAGCCAGACTAAACCTCGATAAAAAAGAAAAATTGTGTTAAATATATGTGTTTGAGATAAGGAGTACATTCGATTATATTTATTATATAAATAAAAAAATATTAAATATACAGAACATAACAAACGAATAATGCAAACAAAGTTTGAATAATAACCTTTGTTAATAACATAATGAACTATATAATTTCTGTTTGCTAAGTTTACTTCTAATATCTTCTAGTAATATTAAATTTTATCAAAAACATGGCTACTATAAGTGCGGAACTCTGTTAAATTGATTATATTATTATCACTTAAAAGTATTGTTTTCTATTAAATGTTTTAGTGTTCCTATTTTAAATATATGGGTTTTTTTGCTAAAAAAGTATTTCTGAATTAAGATTTAAGAGAGTGAATTAGTGGTACTGGCAAATGAAATGATATGAGAAACTTCATTTAAATATGTCTATCTAGGAAACTGTCAAACTAAATTATAAAAAAACAGTTTAATTTTACACCTTTCCAGAACCAATATTTTGAGTTTCAGATTATTCAAGTTAGGCCAGAAAATTTTCCATACAGATAACAAGTGCAGTTTTTTCCCTTTTTAATTACATTTCCTAATCGACAAAAAATATCTATTGAATCTTTCACCTAAATGAGAATATTTTTAGCACAAAATGCATAAACGTGTCAAAGAAGGAAACACACTATACTTTTCAAATAAGACACTGCATTATTGGCTCGAGGAAGCAGAAGTAGTCCTTGATGTGGAATTAATAACGTTTAATTTTCCTTCCACTCGACAAATAGCATTATGTTAAATATAAATCTAACTTAGATAATTTAAAGTGTCTTATTTAGAATTATAACATTATTTAGGAGAGAATTAGTATTACCATTGTGTATTACACCGGGTGTTTTCAATATTTTGAAAAAATGTAATATAACATATATTAATATAATATATAAATATATATTTATCATTAAATAATTTGCCTACTTTAAGTCTTGTATGTTTCCTAAATACCTTCTCGAGTTTTCTGATACAATTCTTCCATCTTTCAGGTATCATATAAATCAACTGACCGAATGATTTATTTTTATTTTCCATATTTACACTTGGGCCGATATTTCGGTCTACACTGACCATTATCAGTGTAATGGTCCATTATTCAGTGTGAAAAGTAATTCCTTTTCACAAACTGAAATGAAAGCCTTAATTCATAAAGTTCAAAGATTGGTTTCTTGAGGATTTTTGGTTTAAAGATATGACACTTTTGTTTATACATCGACAAAAAAAAATCGTTTTGGTATTTTCAAGGCTAAAAACAATTTATTAACGACATAAGTAATGAAAACAAATACATCCACGGAAACAACCAACTGAAATAAAACAAAAAAACACAATAAACCAAACCATAAAACCAAGTATCCTTTGATGTTTTTGTTTTACTTTATTGGTATTTTATGGTTTGGTTTATTGTATTTTTTGTTTTCTGTTGGTTGATATTCCGTGGATGTATTTGTTTTCACTACGTATATCGTTAATAAATTGTTTTTAGCCTTAAAAATTCCAAACAATTTTTAGAAAAAACGTCGGCGTATAAACAGGAGTGTAATGTTTTTAGATCAAAAATCCTAAAAAAAAACCATCTTTGAACTTTAAAAATCAGTGGTCGGCTATATCAATATTAATTCATAAACTTTATATGTATTCTTTAATACTTTCAAGAGGTCCCTTTGGTGATTAATTGTCCCTTTTCTTCCAGAACCCCACCTTCATCTTCCTTTACATAAATGCATCAGTTATTCCTAACATTTTTCAACTACTGGCATATAATTTTCTAATAATTATACTACTTTCTTCTAATGACTATACCTTTCTAATTCTCTTAACTCTATGTGATTTCTGGTTTATTTATAATAATCTGAAGAAGAAAACTGCGTGTCAAAAAGTTATATTTTTGCTTAAAAGAAACAGTTGTTCTTGCTGAGTGTTATTATGGATTGTCTTTCCCCAAAATGAGTAATTGACTAAAATATCTGATCCAATGTATACACTAGGTAGTGTAACTGATAGAATATATTGGATTTATAAAAGTTAAAACCTTTAACTCTACCCTCTTTTAAAACTTGTTTTACCTTTCAAAACATTTAAGTTTAGAAGTCCAATTTGGTTTGTTAGAATTTCCGATGAGTTTTTTTTAACATTTAAAACGTTAAAACCATCATACTTTTAACACAAGTCATGAAGTTATCTAAAATTTAGTTCCATGTGAATTTCCTATGCTTTTTTAATATATACCATATTTCTATAGCAATTCAATACATCAGAGGAATTAAGTTATTTTAAAATTTTTGGTGAGTTTTGAATCGTTTTTTTCTAGTTCAAGTATTTCTAGCAGTGACATATGTTAAGGCCGTGGTTTCCAACCTGTGGGGCGCGCCCCCCTAAGGGGGCGCGAATGGCTGCCAGGGGGGGCGCAAGCACTTCATAAATAGAAAAATTACTTAGTTACTAAGTAATTTTTCTAAATACAATTATAAATTATTTCAAATGCTACTTTATTATGTTTTTATTTTATTACGTTTTGCGACATCATACTTGTGTGAATCAGGATTTAGTTCAGTTGCTGTTCTCAAAACAAAATACCTTTCTCGCTTAGTAATAGAAAAGGAATTACGGGTCTCAATTTCATCACATTCTCCAAGATTTGAGAAACTCTGCTCAGAGAAGCAAGCGCAACCATCACACTAGTAAAGGTAAGCCTATACATTCAATCATACATATGAGTACATAATTATGTATTGTATCATTTTTTATCTCTGACTTGTGCCGACTATGACAGTAAATAGCAATATTTAAACCAGAGTGGAGGGGGGGGGGCGCAGGGAACTTATTATTTAATGAAGGGGGGCGAGAATTCGAAAAGGTTGGAAACCACTGTGTTAAGCATCTTATAAATTGGGTTAGATGTTATTGAACACCTGAAGCAATATATCTTCAGTTCAGTTGAACATGTTCAGTTCATGTTTAGTTAAACCGCACGCTAATGTCTTTCGTTCTCCAATTTCATTCAAGTATCTCATTACAACAATAAGATTAACATCTTGAAAATATGAGTACTATTGGAGTACTATGTGTACTATGGTGAGTATTATGGAAGAGTTAAAAGACAGCATAAAACTCCTTACCCAAAATAATAATAATTGAACACTAACACCACAGCCGTAACAATAACATATTTTCTCCTAAATGCAGTCATTGTTAATAAAATGATTATCAACAAAATTATTTCCTAGTCTCCTGCAGTAATCACAGTTTTCTATTTTTCAAAATTAGGTTTTATAAAAATTTTAGTTTCAATAAGAAGATTGAATCAATAAACATTTGATAATTATTTTTTTTTTCATCAATGAACCGCAACCGGAAAAAATAATTTGCACATTTTTTTGTCAAACTTGAGGGGCTGTTGCGAGGTCAAAACCTTTCTTATACCTACCTACTCAAACAATACAACAAAAATAATGAATAAGACCTAATAAAATGTTACATCATTAAAATATTATGACTTTGATTAATTTTACGCAATAACAATTCCTTTGCAAGCATTAAGTTATTGCTTGGTGACAGATTTTAACAAAATTTATTATATCAATGAGTGTTACTTAAATATTAATCTTACTGTAATCATTTATATATATGAATACATTGCTGTTGTTTCTAATTTGGATATATACTGTATTCTATTTTATATTTGCCACTAGATTGGATGAATACTGCATATTAACTGAATGTAAACTAAAAAATATTAGAACTCCTGATTCTTAAAGCAGGTAGAAGAGAATGGAAATATAACAATGAAGATGTTTTAGTGAATTACAACTGAAATTACTGAATTTTATTGAATTATTATAATTATATTTAAATATAATTATAATTGAATGTATTGATTGAACAACTAAACAATTTTGGAATGTCCGATTCTTAAAGCAATTAGCGGAGGATGGAAATACAACAATGAAGATGTTTTAGTGAATTACAACTAAAATTATTGAATTTTACTGTATTATTATAATTATATTTAAATATAATCATAATTGAATTTATTGAATGAATAACTAAACAATTTTAGAACGTCCGATTCTTAAAGCAATTAGCGGAGGTTGGAAATACAACAATGAAGATGTTTTAGTGAAAAATAAAGAAAAATGTGAAAAAAAGATTTTCAGTAGTCTACTTGTAAATGCATGATTACTATATGACAACATTTGATCTTTTTTTTTAATTCCTCCATTTCCTAGGAATTATTTGATGATAAAAAAAATTTAATCAAACTGTCCGAGATGAATTAAATAGTAGGGTTCAAATATTCTATTAATTTTTTTTTCGTAACAGTTTACTTTTTCTAGTGAACATAATAAATTAAACGATAATTTTGCTAAATAAATGTATTTACTTTGGACAGTTTAATTAATGTGAGTTTAAACTTGATAGAAATTCTTAAACTTAGCTTTGATTAAATGGGAAAACTAGAAATTTCATTAGTTTATTCAGAAACTAAATACACTATTACACTTTAACTCTTATAATAATTAGTAGTTTGGGTAAATTACATCCACTTGCATAGAGGCAATATAACCCTTTAACAAGTTTCATACTACTGGAAATAGTGTTTATTCATTGTGCTACTATTTTGTTATGGTTATTAGAATCCTCTTCTGTCTGAGCAGTTTTAAAAAAAACATTTTATCTCACTTATACAATTCTTACAATAGTAATTACAACTTATTACTAGTATGTATTCGTTTTGTTTTTAAAATCTAATGTAGACCGTTGTAAATATATTAGGCCCACCACTACTTTCCGATAGCATAAGTATTTATCAACATTGTAAAAGTATCCTGAAATGCAAGTATTATTTAATTACTTTAGATAATTTATTTGTATTACTTATTATTATAATAATGAATAAATTAATTGTTTAATAAAGTTTAATTGGAATATATATTACTCATACGGTACAACTTTTCTTTAATAATATTTACAGTAGGGTAAAAAGTTAATGAAATGATCTCCACATATAAACATTTTAATGGTATAAACAACGCGTTTCGAACACGTAGTGTTCTTGCTCAGGCATTAACTAAAAAATATAATGACACCAGAGAGTTATCTATAGTATACAGGAAATATAGTACAACATAAAAATAAAATGAAATAAGGAAGAGAATACATACTAACCTAAGGGTGAGTGTCTATAGTATAACTGACAGGGAATAGGATGGACGTGGGTAGGGTATGGGGGTACATCTGTTTCATATTAGAAGGCAGTACATTTCATTGTTATTTTTTTCCTAAAGGTTAGTCTGAGCCTTTAGGAAAGGTTTTGCACTGCGTTAGAATATGTTCAGTATATTAAACTCAGTAAGAGTTTAATATACTGTATTTTTGTTATTAAAATTGAGGGATATTATAAAGGTTACTTCAGAAGCATAGAATTTAGAATATAATAGTATTGTATAGAATACTCCTAAAAACCCCAAAAAGTAACTATATACTTTTATATAGTTACCAAAGTAAATACGAGTATACTTTAAAAAGTATAACACATCAACAACAAGTTATTTAAATCATTAAATTAATAAAACATTACTTCTGCTTTCTGTCGTTAATTTTATTTTTTAGTAAGAAATTCTTAATAATGCCTTACTGAAGTTAACTGCACGCTTCAACCAAAAATAGTCAACAGACTGACCGATTGTTCTATGCTTCTTTCAATGAACTCTGTGAGCATATTTTAATCGGATGGCAAACTTTTTTATCTCTCTAACACTTATGAATGTAAAATGAACTGATAACTGATGCAAAGAATAAGATAGTAAAGCGTATATCTACACCAAATATCTTAAAACTGCTAGAAAATTATGAAAAAATACTACTTAATTTAACACCAATTACTTTACTTAGGAAATATAAGAATGTCTGTTTACAACGAATGGTGAATTTTTAAGAAATGATGAAAGCCCCTGATATTGAACCATTTCTACTGGCGGCATCTCAATAAATCAGCATCCTTCTATCTTGCTTCCACAAGAACGAGTTCTGCAATCAAATAACATTAAACTAAATGATTTGTGCAGCCATTTTCCAACATCTCCTGATTTACTTTAGCTTAAATATCCATTTCAAAGAAATTCTTTTTCTTTATCAATTTTATATTTAATTTATAACCAGTTACAATGGCATTATGTAATATCCAAGCACTGCTACAGCAGGCGTTATGTTTTACTACAGGTAATCACATAAATCATGTAAACATTGTTTCATGATTTTGCACAAAATATTGGTAAATAATGACGTGAACTGTTTAGTAACGGGGTGGTTCAATAGTTTAGTTTGATTAAGCTAGGTTAGTTCGCAGTGGCAGTCTCCCACAGGGGAACACTCCTAGGCCAAACGTTAGCCCTGTATGAAGCCATACAAAGAAGACTGATTCTACATTGGGAGTCCTAATTCAAGTCTATTTAGAGTAGGGATCATTAACGAGTATCTGATATGGACAGGTGGCTTAACGTCCTCCTCTGAGTGATGACGTGCCCAGATTTATTTACCACTCACGTGAATAAATCTCGAACCACGGTTGGAGACGGTTGGGTCTCCAACAGTCTCTGAACCAGTGCGCTTGGTTTCCCTCTCTTATCTCTCCTGAAGACGGTTCAAACCGAAAATTAGAGACTGTAAGTGTGTTCTTTTGATTTCTCTATGTTTCTTTGTCTATATTGTACTATAGTCTATATTGTATATTATATAGTATACTATATTGTATACTATACTATTGTCTATATTGTACCAGTGCGCTTGGTTTCCCTCTCTTATCTCTCCTGAAGACGATTCAAACCGAAAATTAGAGACTGTAAGTGTGTTCTTTTGATTTCTCTATGTTTCTTTGTCTATATGATATATATATATATATATATATATATATATATATATATATATATATATATATATATGTGTGTGTGTGTGTGTGTGTGTGTGTGGTATTCACTTTTATAAATGCTTCAACTTATTGAATATCCAAAGCAGATGTTATTATCTTTTCATTAGAGATAGGCACATTAAATATTACGTTAGTGAATTTATTTCAAGCAGAAGCAAAAAAATGTCTAGAGAAGAAGACTGCTAACTGTACAGCAGTTTAGATCCGGGTCTCTATCAAGCACTTGAGGGGTGAATAATAGACGGTTTGCCTTAACGGCCCTTAGGACACATTTGTCCTTCCATTCGTCCATCTCTCTCAGGATTAAATCCCTCTGCACGCAGCTTTTTTTTTCTTTCAAGTATTAACGAACACTTTCTTTATCATTCTTAAAGTCTATCAATTATTTAAATTTAAATACATTTTTGCCCAGTAATTATTAGTCGGAAATTACTTTTGCAATCAAACGCTCAAATAACATCAGTATCCTTCAATTGCTTGGATGGTACTCCTTTAATTATTAAGAAAGATAATATTATGATATTTGTAAATCATGAAAAAAATAATCAGGTACCTTCGAAACTATGGACTATTATATCACACTTATTTGTTATACTTGTTAGAACAAAATATAACATTTTATATACATTATTATATTTGTAATGTAATTCATACTTGTGCTATATATATATATATATATTGGTTCTCAGACAATAAGCTAGTAGAAGTTATAATACAAGTCTAATAACATTTGGATTTGAGGAGGAGACCGTCTAAATCAGGTACAGATGCATCAAAAAATCAAAATAGCAACTGGGTCTAACTCACATTGTTTATATAACTTAGAATTAAACTTTTTTACAGCGTTTTACAGTAAAAACTATGCTATAATAAAAAAAATCTATAGTGACATTGGCTAAAATTTACTATAACTAAACATAAAATTAAACTTATTTACAGTAAATAGAGTTTTGGTTTTATTTTAAGAATCATTTGGAAGTACTATTAAACATAGGTATCTATATAATTCTAAAAATCTGATATTCTTTGTTTAAATATTTGCACATGCTCTAAACTGAATAAAATAATGAGAATTTTGCGGGAATTGCACCCTCCATCTTGGTAATAGAGTTCCAGCGTGCTACCGCCTGGGACAAAGAGACTTCTGTATAAGCTTCCAAAACATGATGCAAATTACATCGAAAGATTACATAATAGTTTCTCGGTCTAAATAATACGGATTTAATTTTAATAAATTTAGAAAGAGTAAATTTAATAAATAATCGACGAAAACATAAAATAATTATTTAATATATCAACGATTTAATGATAATTATTATATCGTAGTTAACAGAAGTTTTAGAAATTATCAAATTAATGTAAGTAAAATATTAACAGAAGACAATTTTGTCAGTAATCAAAAAAACACCTTGTTATAATGCCTATATTTTGTTATTTTGATATATCTATTGCAATCAACATGATAGTGTAAGGCTCCCAATTCATCGGAAGGTACAGGAAAGTTTTAAATAAAACTAATTCTCTCTAAATTAAGGAGTTCAGGACTAATTCAATTGGCTGTAGCCTCTTAGGAACAGAGAACTTCTTCCAATTGTCAAGAAAGGAACTGATGCTGATATCTATAATGCTTGTATCAGTCTTACATGTGGGGTAAATTTGTGGTCCTATCAAACTCTAACCATATTTGTGCTTTATGATTCCATTTATTATTCCTATATTTAGAGTTCCAACATCAGATTTCAATTTTTTTTTTTAATTTGTAATATCCGAGAAATGTTGCAATATCACTTTTCAAACCTATGAATTTGATAGCATCAAAAGCATGCTCCTATTTATTTTTAAACTATAAATAATAACGTTCTTTTTTTCTTATAAGCACAACACAATTGTCCTACCTCTCTCTTTTACATAGTTCCTATATAGTGAGAAATACCAATCAAAGGACTAATATCAATATTTTGGCAGTTTTTTATTCATTAGACTTACAATGATTCAAACATTTTTTGTGAGTCTAAAAAAAATTACATTAACAATAATGTTCATATTGCATTGCATTACAAGATCAAGTAAACTAAGAGATTTACTCATGATTAGTGAGAAAAGATAAATTAAATACTTATGTGTGGAGACCAAAAGAGAGAACTGTAATAATATGTTATTAAAAAGCTGTTGTCAAACAATAAACGAGTAAATAGTCTCGGCTAGTAAGAAATTAAAAAGCTTGAAAACAACATGAATATTGAATGACTAACAGTTTTATTATTTTATTATTAATATTGTTATCATTATAAACGTTTACACTAATATACATGGAAAAAGTTTTATTAAATATATACATACTCGTACATAAAAAGATTTCACATAAACACGTGAAATAACAATCAATGATTAAACCACAATAAGAAATGGGAAAACAAGGCTAAGATCTTTCAACCGTAACAAGCGGTCTTCATCAGAATCAAAAACCCAACTCTGAAACTTATATATACATATATAAATAACACATAAAGAACGAGAACACTTACTGGATCAATATTTTGAACCAAAGTTTGCCATCAGAAATAGAGTAGAAGGGAAGAAG
Organism: Hermatobates lingyangjiaoensis; assembly: GCA_026182355.1. NCBI lineage: Eukaryota > Metazoa > Arthropoda > Insecta > Hemiptera > Hermatobatidae > Hermatobates > Hermatobates lingyangjiaoensis. Next base: position 940,767 of record JAPFBL010000115.1, on the reverse strand, counting down.
AATAGGTACAAGCCTTCAAGACTGTAGGTAGGTTCGCCTTCCACCCACAGTCTTGAAGGCTTGTACCTATCCTTCTTCCCTTCTACTCTATTTCTGATGGCAAACTTTGGTTCAAAATATTGATCCAGTAAGTGTTCTCGTTCTTTATGATTTGTTTTTTTCACTGAACTCACTATTATATTTCGATGTCCTCGTCGTCAGGAATAGATGTGAATCGCCCCAAAGGCTGATAACAACTGGCTTGGCCTTCGAACTGAAGCACTCAAACTGAATCAGTTTTTGATTATATATAGGTGGTCAATTATGACAGACACATATTGATAAGGAATATTATCGAGTCTGCATTAATTACATCTAAAATATCAAATGCTAAAACAGTTTGTAATGACATATACAAATTAGAAATAGTTTTTTCTCCCTCCAAAGTAGTACCCCTACTTGGAGGGAGTTTATTGTAATATTTTTACATGCTCCATTTGTTATATTACATATGTATCGTTGCACTATATTATATAAAATCTATATTATTTATAAATTCGTAAAAACTATGAAATAAATTTGTTGTCAGTTCAATTTTGCTTGGCGGCCAGTTTAACCCTTCTAATTTTGCAGTTAAATTAGAAATTGTATTAATGAAATCAATGAATCAAGTTCTAAAACTTTTTTTTTATCCTGTCTTGATCCATGCCTTTTACTCCTTTTAAGAAAATGTTCTAATCCTCTCCCACTTTTTCCGCTTTCTCGTTGAATAGTGTAAGAGCAAAGTTTCATAATACGTTTACTTATAGTACGGCTGCTGCCGACCACTTTTGATTCCTTTTTCAAGAAACTTTTTGCTATGTCCAATACTTACAACCTTTTCAACTCAATTAAATGTGATGAAATTAAAAACAACATAAGATTGTTTACCTCATGTCTTATGATTTATTATTATACTAATAAGGTGTATTTGATATTTTTTTTTTTATTCCAAAACTATTTTTCCAGTTTTCCTGAGAATGACAAAAATAACACGCCTTAAATGTAAAAAATGAATAATCATAAATGAATAACATTGCTATATACTTGATATATCAATATATATTTTTTACTGATTTTTAAATTGTTATTTATGAGTAATTTCTTCAGTTGTCGCTGAATGTTATATTAATTTATCCCTTTAGTTCAGAATAAAGTATGCAATACATGGTTTAAATGATATTCATATAAAAAAAATGTCAGTACAAAATTAACCCATCAGAAAAAAAATATAACATCTAAAACTGACCTAGTTCACCATAAGTAAAATATAAAAGCGTAGTTTTGCTAAGATAAAACTAGTTAGCGAATGGTCAAGCATTTGATAATGTAGATAATCTAAATTTCTGACACCACAGCTTAGAAAGTAACAAATGAACTGCAACTAATTTCAGTACATGGTTTTAGCTTCAGGTTAACCAAATAATAAATAATGGAACTTCAAGAACACCAACATTTTCTAAGTGTAACGAAATTATGTTGAAGGGGGGGGGGGGGAGTTAAACCAGTGGTAATCTGCTTGCCATTGGACTGGTAGGTCCAGGGTTCAATATCTACTCTGGCCCTCAATTTATTCGCGCGGGGGGTGAATAAATCTGATCACGTCATCCCTCGGAGGGGACATTAGGCCGTCGGTGCTGAGGCTGTACGATGTCTGGTACTCATTAAAGATTCCTACTCTAAATACTCTTGAGTTAGTCCAAAATTTTAGGACTTCTAATATAGAATATTCATTGGGTGGTATTACAAAGGACCAATGCATTGGCCTATGTGTTTTACTTTGTGGGACTGCCACTGCAACCCAACAAAAGTATGAAAGAGCGAAATAAAAGAGAACAAATCAAATTCATTTCCTGAATAAAAGTCAATGATAAAACAAAAATACAAATCCAATTACCATGTTTAAATTTAAAAATGATTTTCAGATGAAGTAGGTAACACATTTTGTATTGATTTTATAAATTATCAAAGAAATGTCAGGGCAGTTTGGTTTGCATTATTAAAAGAAGAGTCCTTTGTTCTTTAATATTAACATTTGGACCTAATATTTCTGTATTTAATATTAAATAACATAAAAATTAAACAAAAAATGCTGGATAAATCATTGAATCTACAGAGTGATCTAAGCTAGTTTGTCTAAATGTTTATTTGATCTGTTTCGAATTATTATGTTAAAAACATAAAAGTATTTGTCATAATCTGTATAAACTATAATACATATTTTTAGGTCCCCTTTTGAATGAAACAATAAAGATTGTATTTTTTTTTTATGCTATACCGTATGCATGTCCTTTATAAAAAGCAATATTTAACAATGAACATTTATAATATGTTCGTAATTTTTCTATAAATGTCCCTGATGCCAAAATGGAGCAAAGATAACTGTATTTGTTCACTGAATCAAATAAAACTCGAAAAGATATCCAAGTTCTAAAGGAAAGTAACTCTAAAAGTACAATTGATTTTTTTTTTCACTACTGTCATTAATGAACTAACTACTAATCATCCAAAACTTTAGACTTGTTTCATATAAAAGTTCTACTTTTACAGAACTGAGTTCATAAAAAATTAAATATTTTATTTATTTATTTTTTTTTTTACTAACTTAATTTCTCCAAGAACACCTAAATAGCATTGAAACCTGGCTGCAAAAGTGGCATTTAAATATTAATATAAATAAAAGTTTTCACGCAACTTTTACGTTAAAAAAAGCGCCATGTCCCTTACTATGAATAGCGCTCTCTTTTCAGCGAGAGATGTGGTCAGGTACTTAGGGCTCCTTATTGACAAAAGACTAACTTGGAATCCTCATACCCGACTAAAACAGACTTGATTAAAACGACGATTCTTACTTCTGTACAGACTTCTAGGGAAACACTCGAAATTGACGTTACATGAAAAAATACTGCCATACAAAACATTACTGCGACCGACCTGGACTTACGGACTTGAACTATGGGATTGTGCCAAACCATCCAATATATATAGAATATAATCATTGCAATCTAAAAGTCCTCCGCACTATCACAAATGCTCCGTATTACGTCAAATACTACACGCTTCATAAAGACCTAAAAATTCCATTCATCCAAAACCTTGCCTCTGATCGTTATAAGTCATTTTAAAACAACCTTTCCTCTCACCCAAATCCATTTGTACGAATCCTTGCTTCCTCCTCACCTTCCCAGAATCCCCCAAGACGACTCAAGAGAAAATGGCTCAGGGTTCTACTATTACAATAATATACTTAAAAAAAAAAAAAAAACAAAGTGAGAAGTTGAACCAGTAGGTTCCATTCTTTGCCCATTTGCATCAATGTTATTGCGTAATCTGCCTGTTACGCAGAATATGCGTAGTTGTATATTTGTAAATAAAGATGATTAAAAAAAAACTTAATTTATTGCCATAATGAAATAATTACTGGTGCAATAGTATTTTATAGTTTAAATTGTGTTATACCACTTTGGACTGAATAGGACCACAGTAAATGGACGGTGAATTATACAATACAGAGCGCTTAATTTATGTGACGCGAGGTGAATAGGGGTACCATGAATAACTAAAACACTGTGTGTGTGTAGCTTTCCTATAAATGTTGAAAGAAAGACCGTTTTCCTCACGTGTTATGGTAAAGTCCAGGTAATTGAAAGATTTATCTGGTTCCCATTCTTTGGGGAGTTTGAAATTTTGGTACAAATCATTTAATAAGCCAACTCGCCTTAATTAACCTTTCCAAAAATGTCTAGGCAATTATTAACAATGCTTTACATAATGAAATTAATTTAGTGAGGAGAAAATAACTTCAAAAATGTTTCCGTTTCAAAAAAATTAAAAATATATGAGTAAATTTTAAATAAATCTATGAACTTTAAAGCAACCAAAATAGATTTGCTTAAATATTTGGCCTCATTAATTTTTTAATTTACTTTAAAAATAAGGAAAACGATAAATAGAAAAATTCTTAAATTTATAAAACAGATGATGAGGTATTTTTTCCTTAATAAATTATAATAATTTTCCCTTATACTTGAATTCAAATGCTGGTGTATAAGATACAAGCTATATCCAAATGATGTTAGAGTAAAGCTGATCAAAAAATAATATTTCGTGCGAGAATGAATTAATTTATTTTTTTTCCTAAAATTATATTAAGAAGAATAGAATTATAATAAGAAGAACATATGCTACATGTTATGATTTCAAAAAATATTGTTGTAACATTGAACGGGTATAAGAGCAATAAAATTTTGCCTCAAAATTGAACACAAAATTAGTAATTTACATAAAAATTTAATATAATTCCAATAACTGTAGAGACCTATGTAGCTATAGCTAAAGCGACTATGTTATGTCGCTATGACCTATTAAAACTCATAGCTATGTAGCTATGTAGCTATGTAGCTGAACATTATTCCTGGAAATATGAGTCTCCTGCTGCATTTGTCTGATTTACTGAAATAACTTTGTATTGTTTATATTTACTTAGAACTTTTTTAAGTAACTTTGAGATTTATTTAACAAAATTGAAATCTTTCAATAACTTAATATGATGCATAAGAATACTAATATTCTTAAATGTAAAAAGTCAACGCCAATCAAAACATGTTTTTCCTGATGCTTTCCATAGTATGATGGATGGTTGTCTTGCAAAGTGTTCTAATCAAACTATATATTGCATGCTTGAACAAAACCTTATATCATGTATAATTCTTTGTGTGTTTATGAAGCCCATTGTCTTGAAGTAGTATGAAGTATCAGAAATGTACTGTTATGTTATTTAATGCAAAATTGATACTAATTTTAGATATGTCGTGAGTCATTTCACAAAACTGACATTCTTTCTTACATTTTATTGACAAAAAGAAGCACTTTAAAATCACTTAATTTTTGGGTTATAGAAGGAGCCGTGAAATCGATGTTCTTAGGAATCTATCGCTTCTTTTCTGGTGATTAGTTTTGGATGACCAACTGAGTGGACTATATAATGATGCCTATCACAGAGCAAGGAAATGAAGAAGCCCTTTTCTCAGAAGAAGGGTAATGTTTGATGGCACAACATATCAAAGGATATGTTGATCATGCTCCCTTGTTGAAAGATAAAAAATGGAAAAATGTCTGCTTATTAATCCATTTAAAACGGTTTTTGTACCTGCGTGAAGGAGAAAACAGATTAACCGAAGTCTATCAAAGTTACAACATACACTTGGAGGATCATTAGTAGAAAGATTAAATTGAAAAACAAAATCATATTGAGTGAAAAAAACAAAATCTTTTCTGGTGATTAGTTTTGGATGAACCTACTGAGTTCACTATATATTGATGCCTATCACAAGCAAGGAAATGCAGAAGCCCTTTTCTCAGAAGAAGGGTAATGTTTGATGGCACAACATATCCAAGGATATGTTGAGCATGCTCCCTTGTTGAAAGATAGATAATGGAAAAATGTCTGGGTATTAATCCATCTAAAACGGTTTTTGTACCTGCATGAAGGAGAAAACTGATTAACCGAAGTCTATCAAAGTTACAAACATACACTTGGAGGATCTTTAGTTGAAAGAATAAATTGAAAAAAAATTCATATTGAGGTCCTCATTTATATTTATTCCTATTTACTGGTTTAGGGAACAATTGTAATATTCTAGTGTAGGAGGTTATTTTGTAGAATCAAAGTTGAGTGTAGGCAACTCCTGATATTCAGTTGTTTATAGTCAGTTATTAAGTTGTATTTGTAGGATAAAGAAGATAATGTAATAGTCACCACATATACAAGTTTAATCATCTAAACAACAAACTTCGAACACATAGTCTTCTTCTTGAGTCATGAACCCAATTTTCAGAGTCTGTGGTACAACTGTTGTACTAATGACTCTGAAATTGATTCTTTGTCCTAAATAGAACTCGACTCCCTGTTTAGATTATTAAACTTGTATATGTGGAGATTATGTCATTAACTTTTCACCATGCACTGACCAAATACAACATAACAACTGATTGCAATACATTAGAATTATGAGGTTTTAGTACCATTAGCAAAATTTACAATTTGCATTTCCTTTGGCTCTCTATATGCTGGTTTCAACTAAATTACGTTTTACATTAAACTGGTTTAGTTGTCTACTTCATATTAAGTTGGTCACACACATTCTAACGATGCAGTTGAAATATAGTAGTAGAATTTAGGGGTTTCGTTTGTATATATTTTATTTCGGTGAATTTATTTTGAATATATTACGAATATTTATAGAGTTTAGTACGTGTTTTTAGTGTTTTAATCTTTACCTAATGTACGTAAGTCTGCAGTATTGATACGCAATGGAATATGAACATCTTTTACTACAACTCATCTAATGTGTTACTAAGCAACTTTATTTCTTTATAAAACTAAATCTAAATATTCTATGAACTGGGAACAATATAATTTGCTGATTTGTAAAATCATCATATGCAAATTTTTATATCTTGTTTCATAAAAAGTAATTCTCTTAACGTGAGTTATACCAGCCCAGGTATAGTAAACATGGCTGGGCATTTCGAACAGAGAACTGCTGACAATTTGTCTCCTGTCCCTCGTTTTTTCAACAAAAATAGAGTTGATTCGCACGTATGTGTCCTGAAATATCCTTTCATTACAGTGCCACCTTCTGTTACTCTTCGTCAACCGCCTTTCCTTGCTAACCTAGATCATTAAAATGGTGTAGAACTTTTCCTTTTCCTGTAAAAAAATTTAGAAGTAATTTGCTCGAAAATAGAGACATGTGTGTTTATTGTGATACATCTGTACAAACACGCACACACACACACACACACACACACACACAATATATATATATATATATATATATATATATAAAAGGATTTTACATAATCACATGAAATAACAATCAATGATCAAACCATAATATGAAATGGGAAAACAAGACTAAGATCTTTCAACTGTAACAAGCGGTCTTCGTCAGAGTCAAAAACCCAACAAGTTGTTGACCGCTTGTTATGGTTGAAAAATCTTAGTCTTGTTTTCCATTTCATATTGTGGTTTGATCATTGATATATATAAATTCACACAAGGGGTTCTTGTGGATTTTGGTCATAAAACATACAACTCCTGATTATAAGCCGACGTTTCACCAAAAATTGTTTAGGCATTTTCAAGGATAAAAAACAATTTATTAACGACATAAGTGAAGCAAGATAAATACATCACCGGACACCACCCAACAGAAAACAAACAACACAAACAAAAATTTTGTAACAAGAGAACCACAAAGGATCATAAAACACCTAGTGTTATTATTTTTCTTATTATTTAAAAACCGACATTGGTTGTTCAAACCTAATTACTGGTTATTAATTATTCAGAACATCAAAAACCCGAATTGAATAATTCCTTATTCAGAATAAAACCCGTAACAATTCTGAATAATATATATATATATATATATATATATATATATATATATATTATTATATACCTTCTTTTTATCAAGACTTCGTTAATTCTTCAAGTTCAAATTAAACTGTCATTGTCAATATTTCAGTTTTTACAAAACCATAACTTTGACAATGATAGCGTTTAATTGGAACTTAAATAACTGACCAAGTCTAGATAATTGTTTTTTTATTTTGTTTCTACTTCATGGTTGATACATTTATCAATATACATATATATATATATATATATATATATTGAATGATAAGTTAAATAAATTATTTTTCTCTAATACTAATAACTTTCTGCAATTACTCTTTATTAAATAACTGTGTAAGTTCTTACAAAAATCAATAATGGACTCTCTCTCCCTCAGAAAAGTAGGAAAGCCTCCATGTTTTATATTCCGGTGGCAGAAGACTTAATTCTTTCTCTATCAGGTACTACGTGAATTCAATAGTAAGTGTATTTTAGATAGAAGTACCTATGAGGTTAGTGGAAGTGGTAGAATTCCTTTTGATATTCGAAAAAATATTATTAGTATATTTTATATATTATCTTTCAAAATCTGACAAGATAAAGTTGTTAAGAATAAGAATAAAGGTTTTAAAAGTAATTTAGAATTAAGGCTATTCAAAAAAAATAATTCTTTATCTTACCCATTATGATAATACATTTAGAAAATAGTAAAAAGGTGCAGAGATAAATAAATTTTATTTTCAATTACAAATATTATCTCTGACACATTATAATACTAAAACCCTTTTCAATCTATGAAATTGCGTTATTGTTCACTACAAAATGAATTAAACTTCAAGGAAAAGCATCACTTCTCTTGAAAACATTGAAGGCAATAATTCATTTTACCTTTTGCAAACGAATCAAGGGAAGCTTTTCAGAAATTCTAATTCAAACTTGGATATTCAGTATTTTACTATCAACGCTTTTACAAAGCAATTTATTCGTATTTATACGTAAAGAAACTCAGTGATTCTATCGAAAAATCTGGTATCAACAGACATTTTTTTTTGATACTACATAATTATCATAATTTAACTTTATTCTGATGTCCAACAATTCATTGGTTACTTGGACTTCAGCCACTTTTATTTATTGTTTGCCATTGTAGCATAAATAGCAGCCCATTTCAGTAAAGGGTGAGAAAATAATGACAAATATGAATTGTATTTATAACTATGTTGTACTTGTTTATTATTTCATTATTCTAGATTGTATGTGATATGTTTTAAAGAGGTCAGAATTAATTGGAGTTAATCTACTCAATCAAAGCAAATATAATCAATACCGATTAAAAAAAATTTTACGGATGTAGGGTTTTAGATAAAAATTTTTTTCTTAATTAAAAATTTATAGTTAACCAGTGGAATGAAATATAAAATTAACAGAATCTGATAATAAAATAACAATTGTAAATCTGTTTCTTATCAATACTTACATCACTGAAGGTTAAAAAGATAGTAATCAACTATCTATAGGACGGTCATTTGATTCACGGTGACATATGGATGTTCAGTCTGGTTTGGAGCGGCGCCCACAAACGAGGACTCCATCCAAATGGTGCTGAATAAATGCAATCACCTTATAGCTACAGTACTATGATACTCGACATATGTCGATATTCAACACGATCTGAGTTGGGAATCTATTGATTGCTACATTAATCGACTTGCTACTAATGAAGATATAAAAATATCCACCCATCCAAATATCATTATATGGGAACTTAATCAACTCTCAACCTTTCCCGATCCCACGAGTTTCAATAGATTTTTATTTGACGTAAATACGGAGACCTGATGATGTCTATATTGTACAGTACCCTAGACAAAGCAGCTTGCAAGTCTGGAAGATCACACAACCACGAATACGACTCCTTTCCCTGACAGAGTGACGTCCTCCTTCTCGACATTGTCCACCAACCTTAACAAAATAGCAAGATGATAATTAAGCAGTAGTGAGTCTTTGGTCGACATCTGCTCAGAAATATTTGTTGGAAACTACCACTGGTACCTTTCACAGACCACACAAGACTGAAATGAACAGATACCAACAGACGTTACAAACGCCTTATAAGACTCTTAGACAGAAAGTCAAAACACACACTAACAGACAGACTCTACATATACAACACTATCTTGAAGCCTTCTTGGGCTTATGCCATAAAACTTTGGGGTTCTGCCAAACCTTCAAATATTCATCTTATACAAGCTATTCAATCAAAAATACTTAGAAAACTCTCACAGCTCCCATTTTTATGTTTCAAACATAGTCATTTACCGAGATCTTAAAGCCCCCTTCGCTAGCGACTATGCAAACAACCGTTACAAAGGATTCCACAGTAAACTCTCAACTCATCCAAACCCACTTGCTCAAAATCTTTCCCAACTAGTAATCCCCACAAACCCCCAAAGACGACTAAAACGGCAATGGTCACAGGACCTTCTGTCGTCATAAAGCTTAAATATAGTTATGGAGTGCCACCAATGAGTGTCCACCCGATTTACGCTACAATATCAGAAAGCTAAAGGAGAAACTCTGAAACAAAATTGTAGTCAAAGTATCCAAAACTAAAAAAAAAACCTTCACAGTCTTTTTGATCTTTTGAGAGCCCAAATACCGTAACAAAGAAAAAAAAAGCAATAACATTTTTAGAGAATCGATTATGAGAAATATTCATAATCAATTTATGATGGTTTTAAATTTTCCCGATTTTTGGTTTTACAAAAACCAATTTGTCTGGTTTGATTTTAAATTGCACTCTCATGTTGCTCAACGACTTAAATTTCCAGTTTAAAGCACCAACATTCCTATAAACACTAGTTTTGAAATCACAATTAATAGTTCTTAGATTTAAGCATACACAGTTGAGGGTTTGGTCTAGTGTACGTTGGCCAATCTAGACCAATAGTTAAAACACAATAGTATATTAACTGTGGTACATATATTGAAAATTCATTTCTGTTTTTATTCATTTTTTTATGAAGTATCGCAAAAGTCAAATGAATTCAAAGGAAAATTTGTCACTTACTGTCATACTGGTTGAAACGGTTTTTTATTAAAGCAATTTCCTGGTCTTATTTGATACATATTCTTAAATTCAAGCAAATAAAAAAAATAAAATAAGCAAATAAATAAAATGAAAATATAATGTTGATAAATCTTAAGAGTTCCAATCAGATATAAACATTCGAAAATTGATGCAAATATGCATTTGTGGACAATCTAATTAAAGATATCCTTTCTTTTATTGAAAGCATAAGATTTTTCTGTATAATTAATTTTTTTTCTAAATTAATTAAATTTAAAATTAAACAAAAATTGAATACTTCATTTTAAATTAGTTTTAATAAATAATATGCTTTTGTGTAATTGGTCAATGGTATTTTTATTCATTTCTAAAAACTGGTTTTTTACTTGAACTAAAATATGTAGTTTTGCTTTAAGTCCATTTATATTATACTGTTTTTATGTAACAATATTTTTTATATAAAACAATTCTTCTGTTAAATAGAAAAATCTTGTACTTTCAGTCAAAAAAGAAAATAATATATGCAAAAGTTATACAAAATTGTGCAAATAATGTTATAACTGCTCACACGAGTTTAATAAATAAAATACTAAAGTAGCCCTGATTAAATATATTTAGTATGTATATTGTTATAAAGAAGTCTGGTAACAATCAAGCACTGCAATTTTATGTATTAAGTTTGAAATATTAGATAAGGCACAGCATTAATTATTAAGACATCTCCAAACAGATTAAATGATATTTACTAATAAGACGTCAGAAAAAAATGCATGTTGGCATTTAAAAAAATTAGTAATACAAATGATTTTGTTGCAGATTTGAAACATGGGTCTCGGAATAGATTGCCCGTCTTGGCCTGTAATTGTGCTAATCCATCTTCTGGTGGTATGTGTTAGAAACAAACACGCAGCAAATCTGGGTAAGTGTTTAATATATTATAGTTCTATTTTCTTTCAGTACTGTTTGATTCATGAAATGAAATCCTGTGTTTTAACAAAAAAGTTATGAAATTATAACTATAATGAAATCTGTACTCATAAAGTAGTAAAATAATTTATTATATTCCAGACAAATATTGTCTGGAGATATTATCCAGAGATATAATGTCTCAAGATATCATTATCTGATATTGATTCCATATATTATATTAATTGAATGTTTTCGTTATTTCGACCACATATATTTAACACTATTTTTATTTTTAATCAAGGTTTGGTCTATCTTCAGTAATACAACAACCTTTAAGCCTTTAGCCGACATGTATACAAATATAGGTGAAACGTCAGCTTAAAGGTGTTGTATTATTGAAGATAGTCCAAACCTGGATAACAAAGAGAAATAGTATTTTATTAATTCATAATATGTATCATTATTTCTACAAATATATTATCTTAAAGTTAATCACTTCTAACAATTGATGATGATAATCACGTTAATGTTATAAAGATTTAATTACTTATTAAATAAATGTTGATAAATATTAGTGGTTTATTGGTTTCGATGCTGCAGCGTTGATGTTTTTCTTTGCTTGGTTTTGCCTCATCTTCTGCATGAACAACACTTCATTTTTGAAGCTGTAATACATAAAAAGCAGTTCAATACTTACTAAATCTTATTCCTGCTGTCATTTAGCACTTTCTAATTAGTAAGAAAATATCTAAACTGTTATATTGTGGGGTTGACTGAAGTCTTCATGCGGAGTTTTGATAATAATTTTTTGTTTTGCTTCATATTCCACACTGAGCAAAGAATCACATTGTTTTAACCTGAATAGAACGGATTCAGGTAGTATTAATATCATTCTAGCAGTAGTTGTAAGAGTGGAAGCTATTCCAATAGTGTAGAGGCCGTTAAGACGGCAGTAGATTATCTAAAGGGGGTAAAACAGTTTTTTCTCAATATTTAGTACATACCATTTTTTCAGTGTAAATATATGAATTTATTTAAGACTTCAGTTGTATGGCTGTTATTATAATGATTTTGGGATGGCACAGACACATTTTTAACGCAATCAAATATTAAGTCACAGAATTCTAACAGTACACTTGTTTTCCTCAGGGAAAAAAGAAAAAATAATAAAGAAGTAATAGAGGAAAATAGCAATAAAATAATGATTAATTTGGCAGATTGCTTTCAGTATAGTACTATACACAATTTTTAAAGCAGTTTTAAAGTATAAGTGATAAAAACTGTAAGAACAGAGCTTCAAATTAAAATGAACATAGCTTTGTACAACAGTGTGTTTATAAATTTACTGTTTGGATGAATCTTGAAAAAAAGAAGTTTTAAAACATTTTGATTTAGTTCTTTTTACTGATAAAATAAATTCAATATGAGCCATTATCAAAATTTAAACTAAAAAAGATTAATATGAAATGCTAGGTAACAATACAACACTGATAGGTAAATAACATGATTTCAGAATAAACACGTGAAATATCAATCAATTTCCAAACCACAATTAGAAATGAGAAAAAGACCAAGATCTTTCCAGAGTCAAATCTCAGTTGTGTTTTTACTGGGTTTTGAATCAGCTGGGATTTGACTCTGACGAAGACCGCTTGTTACGGTTGAATGATCTTAGTATTTTTCTCACTTCTTATTGTGATTTTGATGTTACAAGTAAATTCAACAGTGTATACAAATAACAATTCAATATCACATTTATAAAGTTTTTTTTTTTAAAAAATTTGAAAGCTTAGCTGGTATCACATTAAAATAGTAAAGAACAAAAGTTTTAATTGACCATATGTTTTCATATTTTTTTCATATCCATTAATTATTCATCAGAATTCTTTAGTATAAGTTTTCTATCTATTTCATGGGATATACGTTTCAGTGGTTTATACAGAGACGCAATAGAAACACTTCTTAAAGGCTTATGAACGATTCTTAGCTCATTAACACGATTCGTGCAGGGAGTTTAACCCTGTTAAAATTATCAAAAAATGTCCCACAAACGTAACTTTTTTTTTTTACATTAAAGACGTTTCTAGTTTTACATGAACTTTTCTTAAAATTATTCTACACCAACAATTAACTAAGAAAAGTTGTATAAATATACATACCCTTGATTTAAAATTGAATATGATTAGGTTATGTTTATAGTGTGAGTCGTCTTACAGTCAGTCTGATCCTTGAATATATTTATGCCAATTTCAGTAACTTTTCTCTTACTTTACAGCAATAATTTAGTTAAACTGCTCTGTTTAATATATATTTGTCTACATCTGTGCACACGATTTATACTCATAATAATGTTTTTTTCTTTAGCGTGTCTAAAGCATTAATGGGGTTCTTAAGACATTTCCTGAACTGGGGAGCATGCTTAAAGGAGCTATGATAATGTTTATTTGAATTAATAATGCAACATGAAAGGAAACAACAGATTTTTCTATCCTTGTTGTTTTGCTGCAGTAACAAATCATGCCATGTGCTTAGCTTATAATTTCCCAGCTTTGGTTTATTAAACACGATTGCGTTTCACTTACTGCAAGCAAGTGTAAAGTAATTTATATTTTATAACTGGAGTCATTATTAGATTAGATTCTGTGATATTATTTGCTAAATCACATTACATCCTTTGTATTAAAATCTAATAGTTTGAACTTGATTTTATTTAGATTAAGTTTCTTCACAATTGATTACTGATCCAGTATTACCTTTCATGTACTAGTCAGGAATCTTCAGTCGAAAATTATCGATGAAAGTATGGATTATTTCTTAAGTTTTGTAAAATCAGGGATATTGTTCAGTCAAGGCTGCAGTTTATTTCTTGAAGTGAAGTGGTTTTTTTTTTAATTTTTATTTTACATAGTCAGAACAATGTAGCTGTAACATTACCAGTGACAATGATGAAGAAAATATATACATTACACATAGAGGCAGGAGGGAAGAAATAATCCAGTAATGATACTTCCTGGCGTGAAAAATAAGTTATAAAACTTAGATTAAATTTACAAGTCACTAGAGTAATTCACGCCAATAAGTCTCTTGGCCACTTTCTCTTCAGGCGCCTTTGGGGATTACCTGGGATATTTGTTGAGGAGATGTTTTAGACTGAAGGATTGTTATTGCTACAAAGATATTTATGGAAGGCTTTGTAGCGAGATATTGCTACTTGATGAACTGTTGAAATCCTGAGGTCTGAATAGATTGTTTGATTTGGTATGTAAAAGGGACAATGAAGAATTTTTCTAAGAATTTCTGACTGAAGAGCTTGTATCTGGGCATTTCTAGATTTTGTTGCTCCCTATATTTCAATACCGTAAGTCCAAATAAAAAAAATTGGTACGTTTCTTGCTTTCGCAAGCGTGCCAGTTAGGTTATTCCATCCTTGTCAAGCGGAGTGCCAAACATCTCTTCTTTCATAAATCACAAAGTGAAGTGTGCAATAGATAATCTGAAAAGAGTGAAAAAGTGATTTAAACTTTTCTCCCCATATTCATTTTTTACTAAGAAAATAATAGTTTCTTTTCCACTTCAGTTATCACAGTGATTCTGGCTTCTCTAAGTATAGATGTGTACAGTTTCAAGCTACATTTTACAAAAGTATAACTTATTTTTACCCACTTTCATCAGCTCTTTCTCTCAATTCATTGTAATATGTTAGTTTAGATTACTATAATATTGATACATAATTCCCAGAATTCTGCTACTATTTAAAGTTTTTTTTTTCAATCTTCATCAATTTTAACATTCCAGTAAAACCTGTGAATTGTATTATTACTGTATATATTTATAAATGTCACCTTCCACCGCAGTCTTGAACGCACATATATATACTTCTCTTCTACTCTCTTCCTGATGACGAACTTCAGTTCGAAATATTGATCCAGTAAGCGTTCTCTTTCTTTATGTGTTGTCTTTTTCAATATATATATATATATATATATATATATATATATATATATATATATATATATATAAATAGGTGTCACATAAACACGTGAAATAACAATCAATGATCAAACCACAATAAGAAATGGGAAAACAAGACTAAGATCTTTTAACTGTAACAAGCGGAGTAACAGAGTCAAAAACCCAACTGGATAAAAACCCAGTTGGGTTTTTGACTCTGACGAAGACCGCTTGTTACAGTTGAAAGATCTTAGTCTTGTTTTCCCATTTCTTATTGTGGTTTGATCATTGATATATATATATAAATATTTATATTTATACATATAAGTCGTTGTCTGCCTGCGGAGCGACTCGTTTCAATCTTCCTGATGGCGTGGACATCGAAATATATTAGTGAGTTTCTGTTTCATTTCTGAGTGTTCTTTGTGTCAATATAGTTTATTTATATTGATATAGCTTCTCGACCTCTGATTCTTAAATTTCAAAATAGGTTTCTTGAGGATTGTCTCCAAAGATTAACTAGTTTTGATTAAGATAAGACGACATTTCCTGAAAATTGTTGAGTATTCTCAAGGCTAAAACAATTTATTAAGAAAAAAACTATTATTATAAATAAAATTTCTGAAAACAAAAGCATCCACAGAATATTAACTAATCGTAAACAAAACAACACAATAAGAGACACAAGTTAAAAGTAAACCAAACAGTGTTACTGTTACATGTTTCTTTAATGTTCTGTGGAGGTATCTTCGCAAAGTTATTTTGCTGTATTACTATTACTAATCTTTTTAAACAGTTTTTAGCATTAATAATTAATAAAAGTAATTATGTTTGAAACACATCTGTTCCATAAAAAACAATAACACTGTCTGTATTTGTTTTGTTTTTAATTTATTTGTGTTTGTTGCTTACTGTACTTTTTGTATTCGGTTAGTTGATATTCTATGGATGTATTTGTTTTTTGAGAGATTTGTTTATAGTAGTACTTATTTTCTCAATAAATTGTTTTAGCTTTAAGAATACCGAACAAATTTTGGCGGAACGTCACCTTCAGATGTAAGTCAGGAGTAGTTAATCTTTGGACTTAATCCTCAATAAACTTATTTTATATTTATAAATGTAAAAAATAATTTCCAAGTACCATTATTTTTTAATGATATAGTTGGAAAATAAAAAAACAAAAAAAAAATCATCATTGGATATATTTATCACCCAAATTTGCATGAAAAAACCTTTATTAAAATTTAATAGTAGAATGAAAATTATTAAATTCAATAATGATCAATTTAATGATTACTATTCATGGTCCATCATTATATTATCTTTCAGATTACGATATTCCTTTTTTTATTTTGTTCATTTTTTTCAAAAAAAATTTATTAAGCTTTAATAGTTATACAATTTGATCGTCAATATGAAATATTCAATGAAACCCAACAAAGAACTCAAATAGTGTTTAGACTTTAATCCGCTTGTACTGTATTCATGTAAATTATTCCTATAAATCACGAATATATAAAAAGGAGGTTAGTCATGTAGGTCCCATTGTTTATTCAGAGCTGTGCTGTCCATACATAGATAGATAGATCTCAGTAAATTTACAACCTATCATCCTTCTTACAGTTCTTTTTTTTTTCAGTATAATCGTATTCATTTTCAAAAAAAAACAATAAAATTACAATGTTTGTCCATTTGTTTACTTTCATTTCTCGTTTTTAACAAATTACTTCTCAAGAGGTAGTGACATCTCGAGTAGTTTTTAAATTACAAAATAGGCCCAATTTCTTATAAGAATGGTGTTTTGGCCACTATTTTAACTATTTCAACGATCAATACTTAAAATGTTAACTCTATTAGTGAACTAATGAAGTATCGTAAAATAAGACATAAAGAGTTTGATAATAATAATTTTTCTGTATGACGACTAAATTTGTAACATTTATAACCAAGCATTTAATTTTTTTTTATAAAAATATAAGGAAAACATTGAATCGAAACTATCCTAAGAACTAATGACTTCAAAAAAAGTCTGAAATCTCATTACAAATTTTACTTGCCAAAAAACAATTAGAGAATTTTTTTTATGTAATTAATGAATAATTATGATGATTATTAAGTTTATTGTCATTAATGATATCATTAACAATCTTAAAATATCGAAAAGTGTCAAATTAGGGTGTGACATTTGTGAAAATTTGAAATTTATTCGTCAAAGTTTAAACTATTGATCAAGAGCAGTCTTATATTAACTTTTGTTTATTTTTCAAACAGATAATGTTTCATTCATCTGCTCTTTTCTCTATTCGTGAAGTTAAGAATGTATATCATATTCTTGCATAAATCTGTCTTGCCTCCGTAAATAACTGCTGTAGCCATCCAACTGAATTCGCACATAGTGTATCTTCAAGTTGGACGACTATTTGTTTTCTTACGAGTTAAGTTTAATTTATGTAAAAATATAATTTTTACTAACCTCTGTGATACTAACAGTATGCATATATTTAAACAAGTTCGATAATTAATGGTAACTATGGTTCCCATATATTCAGATAAACATTCATTCATTCCTAGTAAAACATTACTTATTTTTACCGTATATTCCTCCTTTTGAAGTTTTTATTCATGTAAATTTCAGTTCACTTAAAATTATTTGCATGTAGTCTACAGTACAGAAATTCAAAACAAGGAACAGAAACTTCTGGTAAAAAATATATAGTTCAATTACAATGCACCCTGAGCCGGCTTTTGTTGAAAAAAAAAGTAATAATAGAACAATGATAATATGATTTTCATTTTGACAATTTTTCTAGTAAAAATATAAGTAAATATAATACTGTATACCAGATAGTATATATACTTTTTTTCGTTGGAAATACGATCCAAAACGGACAAATATAGTTCAATATAAACAAAGAAACATAGAGAAATCAGAAGAACACACTTAAAGTCTCTAATTTTCGGTTTGAACCGTCTTCAGGAGAGATAAGAGAGGGAAACCAAGCGCACTGGATCAGAGACGGTTGGAGACCAACAGTGTTGCCGCATGCGCGCCCGTTCACAGAAAATAAGGTAGACAGGAATCAATTTAGAATTATATAAATTTTATAAATTATAAATTAATTATAAATTGATTCCTGTCTACCTTATTTTCTGTGAACGGGCGCGCATGCGGCAACACTGTTGGTCTCCAACCGTCTCTGATCCAGTGCGCTTGGTTTCCCTCTCTTATCTCTCCTGAAGACGGTTCAAACCGAAAATTAGAGACTGTAAGTGTGTTCTTCTGATTTCTCTATGTTTCTTTGTTTATATTGAACTAGATAGTATATATTATATATATATATATAATTTATATATTTATTTATTAATTTACTATGTATTCCTTATTAATATATATATATATATATATATATATATATATACTAAGATAAATGGAAACGTTCCTGGGAGGACAGATTACACTTAAAATAAACTTTCACACATAGGCAAAAACATAACAAACACTCACTTTTCAATATTTCGACGTCATTGGCGGTAATGGCGGTCGTCCCTAGGAGAAGAAGTGAATTGACAGAGGGACGACAGTCAATTAAAGAACTCACTGGGATAGGGCTAAAGCAGTGCTGCCGCAAAGGAGAAAAATAAAAATGAAACTAGTGAGTCGAGATCAAGGGAAAAAATAATTGTTTTTAAAAAGGAGAATAAAGTTAAAGAAAACAAAAAAATAAAGGAAATTTATTTTTTATTTTTTGTTTTTTTATTTTTTTTCTTCACTTTATTGATGATAGGAAATATAGATCAAAATATAATATACATCTCCAGGTGCCTGTTAATAGCTTATAATCAGCCATAACAATATTCAGGTAATAAAAAAATGATGATAGGAAATATGGATCAAAATATAGAATACATCTCCAGGTACCTATTAATAGCTTATAATTAGCCAAAACTATGTTCAAGTAATAAATAAATGATGATAGGAAATATGGATCAAAATATAGAATACATCTCCAGGTGCCTATTAATAGCTTATAATTAGCCAAAACTATGTTCAGGTAACATAAAATGATTAAAGGAAATATAGATTAAAATATAATAATTTTAAATATAGAAGATGATATCTAAGATAATAGTGGTGAATAGACATGAAATATATAAATTAATAAAAATGTGAGAAAGAAATAATTTCATTAATATAAAAATTCAAATGATACATTGTCATTAATGATGTATATTTTTATTACCTAAACCATTGAGCGTGTGAACTTTGGGGCACTTGTTCTCCACCTTTCTCAACTAGATGATGATAGCTAAAGGAGAAAAACAAGAAGTTAACCCTCTATTTAGCCAAGTCGTAGGATAGTAACTTTATTGTCATATAGCAGGCAACTTAACGTTTATCTCTCACGCACATAGACCAAAATCACTTTCTGTAAACCCTTCTTTAACAACCTACTACCTTAAACGCCTCTCTAACAAAATAACTTTCACTGACATTTGTACCTTCAATAGCCAATTACTAAATAATTACTGTTTACATAATTTACAACTGTAAGAAATATGTTTCTAATAAAATGAAAGAGATACATGAAACGTTATTTGTAACTCTGTTATCAGTTTATTAGAAAATGTTGGATGTAATACTTAAGTACAACTTTTATAACAATAACAACTCTTGTTTTTAACTCCTTATTATCAAAACAAGTTATTTTAATTAATAATCAAAATTATGCTTACTCATAAGAGCTAATAAAATAGTCTAAACAACGCGTTTCAAAGACATAGTGCTCTTCTTCAGGCATAAAATTAAAAAAATAAAATGACTAAAAAAAAATTAATGGTATAAAATAAATAGTAAAACGTAAAATAAGAAAAACAGAGAAGCGTTTACCCAAACTTCAGATTACAGATAACAAGATTTCACATAAACACGTGAAATAACAATCAATGATCAATTGATTGGGGAAATGGGGAAAAAAGACTAAGATCTTTCAACCGTAAGAAGTGGTCTTCGTCAGAGTCAAAACCCAACTTTTTTGGGGAAAAATATATAATATATATATATATATATATATATATATATATATAAAACAAGATTTCACACAAACACATGAAACAAAAATCAATGATGAAACCAAAATATCAAAACCAGAAAAATCTTAGTTTGTAGCCACGTTACAGTCCAAAATCTTTGATGGATTAAGTTGATATTTTACACAAAAATTAGGCTTAAAGTGTAGATGACCCCCTATTGTTTGGGAGCTATTATGAATGTGGGAAAATCGCTTTTTTTTTTGCCAAAAACCTGTGTTTAGACTACATTTTTGTTCTCCAAAAATACTAATTCTAGAGATTGAATTTTTAAGAGAAGAACTTTAGTCGTTTAAAAAATTTACAATGTTGTAGAATTATTATAATAAGAATTTTTGTGTGTTTATTTAATTAAATTTCATTTTATTTTCCAATTTATTACAGTTTCTTATAGGATATAATAATAGTATGCCGAAGTAAGGAATGTATTATTTACATAGATTAATAACCAAGTTAGATTACTTTACGAAACAATTACGTAAAATTAAATTTGTAATAAAATGTTCCATGACAGTCAATAAGACTTTATTATAAGTGATTATAAACTATCAAACGCTGTCCCACCTTAGCTCATAAAAAGAAGGAACAAAACCTGAAACTAATAACGAGAAATAACTTTGTAAGTTCTTCAATTATTTGTAGAAGAAATAATTCAATAACAGCAATGAAAATTATAATAAACAAAGTATGCTATCTGTTTTATTTCTGTATTTTACAAAATCTGCACCCTTGAAATGTTCATCACAATGATTTATAAATTTATTATTTACAAAAATAACACGAAATTCTTTATTCAGTCAATTTGTTCAGTTTAGATTAAATTTAATATTAATTACTTATCTTTTATTTCCTCTCAAATAATGATTTTAGTTATTAGTCAAATTTGTTAAAAGTTAATTTATCTTTGCTTATAATAACAAATATTAAATAAATAATAATTAAACAAAGTATTTTTAATATTTCAGTTTTAATTTAAACTTCCTTGTATTTCAATGTGGTAATACACTGATCAAGGAAGCAACAACATATTTTCTTTATTTTAATACTTTTCTTTACTGTATATTTTTTATTTGAAATCTATTTGTCGTTGAAGTTAAATATATACATGGTAAGACATATATTCCATTCAATATAATAATTTCCTATTTCTTTATAACCTTTAGATTTGATATTATTTATCTTTCTTCTATTATCCTTTAACATTATTCATCCTCTGCTATTATTCTACAACCATTTTTCAAATCTTTTAATATCTTAAAATATTATTTTATCTTCTAATTTTTGTCAAATAACCTTATTAACTTTTTACTTTTGACTTAGATCCTGATTTCATGATTCCTGTTGCTTTAAAACATGGGTTCTTAACCGGGAGTAAAACTTTTTGTTTATCCTAGAGTAAGAGATCACCTGCTATACTTGTCGATTTTTTTATATTTTTTTACATTGTTTACATTGACTTAGACATTTTTTGAGCAAATCCACTGAGATAAAATTGATATTAATAAAGGAATAATTTAAATTGTTTATTGACTTATATGAGATGTAAGAGGAATAATATTGTGCAGGAAAATAATAACACTCTCTGTGAAAAAATTCGTATATATGTTATTTGACAAGGGGGAGGAAAATGATCTTATTAAATACTAAGAAGCCATAAAATTCCCAGTATAATAATTCTGTTAAAAACCAAAAATGTAAAAGATAATTCAAAATTGAAATCTTTCGTTTAGAGATTAATAAATGTAATTATCGTACATCTTTGATTAACAAATCACCATAAAACAACATTTTCGTCGCTGTTTATGATGTTTTTCAGAGAAAAAAAGAGTATTTTCCTGTTTTAAATTTGAAAATTTTACTTTAATATTCAATGTAGAAGGATGTCAAGTAAACGATGTAAGAAATCTACTGGCTATTTGAACAATAGCCATGTTCTCTTGTAGGATACTATTTCGTTTCAAGAAATGTTCACTTTGGTTTTTCAAAAATGTTATTACTGCTGTAGTTATACTAATGAAATTATTTGCAAATAATAAATTATTTTTGATGTACAAAAATAAGCTTATAAATTGATATGTCCTTCAATCACTATCTGTACTACCTCAGGAATGACAGGCTAATAATTATATCCCATTTAGATGTTTACGCTATGCTTAAATGAGACGTTATGTTTTATATACTCAAGAAATTTGACATTAAGTTACTTATAGTAAAGTAGAGTGTAGGCCACTCCAGATTTTTATAGTTGTGTTTATGTTCTTGTGCACTGTAATTATGCTTGTATGAACTTAAAATCTGACAATGAGAAATGAAAAAACGGCAAATGAAAGGATTGATAATAATTATTTCAACAGTCAAGTGAAAGGAGCATGGCACCATACTTTACAATCCATTGGAGGTCTGGAATCATCCAAACTAAGATTAATTAATATGTATTAAGATATTATTTTACTTTCCTTGGTTGCCCTATATACGTTGTCTTTTTAATTTAATTAAGCAGTCATATGGCCATATTTTCGGCTGTTAGTACATTATATACTTCTATTTTTTTATATCACTAATTAATCTTCCATCGTAATACGGTAACGGCTGTGATTTAACCAGTCATATGGCCATATTTTCGGCTGTTAGTACATTATATACTTCTATTTTTTTATATCACTAATTAATCTTCCATCGTAATACGGTAACGGCTGTATTTAACGTCAATGCATATTTTGTGTTTACATTACTTTTTTTTATATCACAATAATCTTCCATGTAAACGGTAACGGCTGTGATATTTATTACAAAATAAAGAGGAATTATATAAATAAACACAATGAAACACAGGATAATGTAAACTTTTAAAAAAAACTGGAGAAAAAATAAGCTCAATTTAATCGGATTTAATAATAATGGTTGGATATTTTATTTCAAACCTGCATATTTGTTTTATTTTTTTCCAATATCCACAGGGTTTAAGTTTTTATGGGTAACTTTTGGTTGAATTTCTGCTCTTATATTTATTTTTACGAATAAAGAAGTGATATGGTATAAAAAGATTAATTTGTAAATAGTATCATTGTTTCTGCGTTGCAATGAAAACCATCTGTTTGTGCGAGAATCTAGTCTGCTGACACAGGCCTAAGTGTGATTGGCTGAGGGCTTGCTGTGAATGCTGTGCTACACTATCGCAGGCTAATCCTTTGATCCCTTCAATTACTTGACTAACAAAACCACCTCCGTAATCAGTCTGTGTCCGTGCAACAACACACTCCGGCCCCAGCTTAATCTCACTTAACACTACCTCTCCACGGAGACACCACCTGCAATAGTGTTAAAGCTTTGCTAATGCAATAATCTGCCCTGTGCGTGTTTGTGTTAATGAAACAAAAAATGTTCAACATATTTCACTTCATTCTTACACTATATAACTGATAATTGACGATTATTCAGCAAATGTTTATATTAATATTACTAGAATATTATCAATACGCAATCAGTTTTCCAAGTTTAAATCAAATTTGGAAAGGCTAACAATTTCATTTCAAATAAAAGCAGAAATATCTATATCTTTTAATTCAATTTGAATCTTTAAAAATTGATAAAGTCCATATTTTATTTTAGTAAAATTCTATTAGAGATTTAGAGTATATTTTACTTAAAATATTTATGTCAACTTCTAAACCACAGCAAGAAATGGGAAAAAAATCCAAGATGCTTAATCGAAACAAGCGGTTTTCATAAAAGTCGAATTCATACTGTCCAAGAGAGTCGTTGATTTTATACTTCACATACTTATTGTAAAATCTTGTTTTATATGGAAGAATGGACTAGAAATGGGGAAAGGAGGATAACTAATGGAACTGAAGTAGTTTAGAAAAGGCGTAGAGAGGGCATTGAGAATTATATATATAGTCCACAAAGGAAAGAGAAAAACAGATAAAAACACCCACAAAAGACTCACAACGATATTTCCACATTCGTTGTCGTCGTGCAGAAGTAGTCCCTTTGAGTAGCAGAAGCCTAATGAATGAAAGGTCGAATACGACTAGCACGCACGCAATCTGCTGGATGCCCTAGGTAAGACTACTAATTACACGGAGAAAAATAACTGAAAAAGAACAAATAAAATTACTAGAAGGAGTGGAATATTAAATAGAGCAATGAGTAATAAAATAGTAATAAAGAAATTATGGAAAAACAAAATATCGGTACAAGTTGAGGCCAGGAGGAGAGAGGGATTTGGAAAGACAGATAATTGCCTCCTCTGAAGCTCTTAAAGTAACCCGAGAAGACGGTACAGGGATCTGATTAAGGACTGGGACATATACATATATGATCAAACCACAATATGAAATGGGGAAAAAAACTAGGATCTTTTTTAGCTATGTCATATTGTAATTTGATCATTGATTATTATTTTGCGTGTTTATGTGAAATTTTGTTTTATATATATATATATATAAACTAGAATTTAAAAAAGAACACATAGAAAGGAAATCACTGAACTCACTACTATATTTCGATGTCCTCGTCTTCAGGAAAAGAAGTGAAACGCTCCAAAGGCTGATAACGACTGACTTGGCGTTCGAACTGGAGCACTCAAACAGAGTAGCCAACTTTCGGAGGAAAGGTAGACAGGGTAGATAAAGAGATACAAGCCAAATAAAAATTAAAAAATGAAAACATTTAACTAAAATAAAATTAAAAGCTGATAACAACTAAAAAATAAGAGAAAAAAAATCAACGATTGAGGTTAAGCCCAGGAGGCGATCTACCGCCCAGAAGACTAATAAGTGCTTCTTCTGAAGCTCTCAGAGTAACTTTCGAATTAGTCTGATCAATGTGCCTCAGGACCTGTACACGGAAACAGTCATTAAAACTGAGTCCGTGAGAGCTGGCATGAGTAGCAACGGGAAGGTCACTGCGTTTGCCAACGCATGACCTGTGATTATTCATACGCAGGCTTAGCTTGGTGGAAGCCAAACCCACATAAAAAGAATCACACTGGGTGCAATCCAAACGGTAAACGCAGTTACCAGAGGTACAAGAGGTCATATATATATATATATATAGTTAACTGAATAAACGGAAACACGGTCCAAACTGGACAGAATACGAGTTCAAAATTCAAGAAGAGTAGCACACAGAGTAAAGAAACACACTCACAAACTCAAATTTTCGGGCAAGCGGTCTTCAAGAGAAAGGAAAATGGGAGAACAAGCACGTTGTAGGCGCAACGGTCAACGGCCTATAATATATATACCATTGTATATATATATATTTCTAAATGTTGGTAGCAGTCCTTCTTTTAAGCACATATTATTAAAAACATAACCATAGTTGGCAGAAAGTATAAATTTATATATTGCGTTTAATTCAGTAAATACTTTGTCATAGTTGTGTATTTTTATTCTGATTATAAAGAAATAAATGATTTAAAGCTTTGTGAATTCGTTACAATTTAGAACCCACTCTTTCAAACAATTATTTAGGAGAGTTTTGAGTTAACAATGATATTAACTTATTAGTTTATGAATTAAGTTCATATTAAATAATTCGAAAATCAGTAAATTTATTTTAAAATGTTGTTAATGATTTATTAAAATTTGTATCACTCTCAATATTAATAAATACTGACAAACTTCTTAGGTAATTATTTGTCAAGTATTTTTCATCTATATATCCACAAACTACTACTAACTAACGACTACTACTACTAGTATAAAAGTTTCGCCATTCTTGCCATAAATTGGCATCCTTATGCTAACTTTTCTGAAAAGTATTTTCAAAAAACCAGCTTAGCATAGCTAACTGATAATGATTAAATCAGTTAAGTTGGTTAAACTATATTTAGCCAGAAAAAAGAAATTAATGATACCATATATTTTTGAATTACAACTTCACTTGAGTTAGATGTTTTGGTGAACAAACAAAGAATGGACTTGGAATGGGGGGAAAGAAGGATAGCTAATGGAACTAAAGTAGGATAGAAAAGGTGTAGAGGAAGGCATTGAGAGTCGATTGTCCAATTACCTCCTTGAACCACATTCTGTTCGAATACAAAACACAGCTTCCTTAGCCAACTCTGTCTATGGCCTAATTGGCTCCTGTACATTGTTCAAACTTTCAACCTAATTGAGAGTTTCTAAAAAAAAAAATATAACAAGATTTTTTTTAAAATATTAACAATATGTTGAAACATGTACTAATAACCTATTACAGTTTGAAATTACAATGTTTAACAAATGATTAACTCAAAAAGTTATGAAGTAAAATATGCAGATAACATATGAATACTTGTTACTAATAGTTAAAGACTGTCATACATCGTCGACCCCTGATTGTAAGACTAATTATACAGACTATTATTGCGACTAAAAACTAAATTACTGTCTCGCTAAAAGCCTACATTGAATAAAAGATTAATAATCATAGACCCTCTCTGACACTAATAGTTCTTGTTTTTTTGGATGATATTAGTAATGGGTAAAATAATTACAATTTTAATGTCAAAAATTAAAAAGATTATGGCAATTAAGAAGAATTGCATTAATAATGATATTCGTACTGATCTTTCAATGGTATTCGATCTTGACCAAAAAATTCTACAGACACTAAAAAAATATCAACTCATTAATCCAAATTGCATAATAAAACCAACATTCTATGAAAGACCCTGACTATAAGACTACTAGGGCTACAAGTTTAGTCAGAAGTTTAGTTTACTGCCGCACAGTTCAATGCCATGTTTAATTTTTAAAATTTATTGATTAATTAGTTGTAAGAATAATGTAACTAAATGTATAGAAACTAGTTATGAAATATATTTTGCCAAAAGTGGTGCCATGCAGCTATACCACAGGTTGCGTTGGCTTAATTTTCCATGTGGTTCTTCGAACCGGGGGCTACAAGGGCCATTGACCCTACCTGAGCAGGTTCAGTAGAACTATTTGTCCGGAGTTTGAAGCGAAACTCTTAAAATAAGTCGGTACTACGGGCGGCGGGGGCCCATGGAGAGGTTCTCTCTCCATCCCGCCATCTGAGGATGGACTCATAGTGGCTGTTGAAAGATAAATAAAGATAAAATATCAACATTTCTCACATAAAAATTTAGTGCGATTCTTATTCTAACACGAAAAATTAAGTATTAACATGAACCTTGTTAGGTTGAAATTTATTGAATGAAAGATAAATAATCATTCTAAACTTCCTATCCTAGAATGTAGGATATCTAAAATTTTAATGAACAAGGTTTATACATAGTTTTAAAATAAGGCAAAAGGTTATTTTAAATAAACAATATTTAAACTTCATCCAACTTAACACTCATGATTGAAGAGGTTTGTAAATCAAAATCCAAGTAATACAAATATCCTTATATAGAATCTTGATGTAAGAAAGAGATATGAAATAGTTAATAATTGAAACCCTGTTTACTCAGAAAACATTCCGCGTCTACTTGGTGATATATATCTCTAAGGTGTTCTTTATATCCAAATAAGGTTGACTTGTATTTGTTTTATTCTCTGAATGTATCTTCTGGTATGCTACAACTCTTGGAGAAAATAACATATTTTTGTTGTTGTTTAATGTTTATTTCTATTGTTTATTGTTTAAACCGATACCCTAGCGGGTGATAACGTCAGCCGTTTACCGGCTTTTTGTTTGATCGGTTATTCAACAGATTCTACATAGGAGTCCTAAATTTTGCCTAACTCAATTGAATTTCAAGTAGGGATCTTTAACGAGAAGCTGACATCGTATAGCCTCGCGACTATGGTTTAACGTCCTCTCCAAGGGACGATGTACTCAGATTTATTCACCTCCTGAATAAATCCAGAGCCAGGTGGGGATTCAACCCCAGACTACCATCCCAGAGGCGAGTGCATTAACCACTGAGCTAACCAGGCCCCTAAAGTGACATAACGTGGGGGAACAATCCTAGGTTCAACAAATTAATTCTAACAGAAACGGACAACTGTCAAGCAACTAGAATGGAGCCGAACCTACTTCCTAAACCCAATCTAATTGTTAACTCAAACATAGAATTTAAGCAAGAGAACAATTCACTTGTTGCTTCTATATCTACCTCTCTCAGCATGTTTCAACCAGGCTGCCCACTCCCTGCCCGAATTCATCTTCAGGTCAGTAAGATCATCAAATTAAGCGTCTCTAAGATTTTCATTATTTTAAAAATTCAATTAAAAAAAAGAATTATAAATTTACATCAATATATAAATTTATATTATACATAATATAAATTTATATATTGATTTGTATGCCAGATTGAAATTAAGGTTAACTTAATTGTGATTAAGTTAAAAATTAGTTGTAGTGCTGTAATATTAATAATTAAGTTAAAGACTGTCACATATTTTCAATGTAGAGGAAGGCATTGAAAATGTCACTATCACTATAACATATAAATAACTATAACTATAAATGTCACGATCACTAGCAAACTTAATCACTAGCTTTTAATATTTCATAATATTAAAATATAATATTATGAAAATAATATTATCATATTATTTTCTTCCACTAGGGTAGTTTTTTATCAACGTTAACCCCTATCAAAATCAGTGAATACTTAAATGTATAAACTACGCATTAGGTAGTTTATACATTTAAACTAAAAATATAAACTACCTAATATTTGTTTCCCTAAATATTAGGTAGTTTATATAAATAACTGTGATACGTTAATAATAAATAACTTATTATTAAATAACTGTAAAACAAATAATCAAGCAATTTCGGTTAATGTGTGAGTATAGTGATAATGAGACAAAAATTGTTATGAAGTATTGATAAATTTACGCACATATATTACATTCTTTTTGAATTTCCTTTTTTTTTGCATACTCTTATACAATGTCTGGAATGTATTTATTTAAAATACAGTAATCATTCTGAAAGTAAGATCTGTCGTCAGCTCTTAGTTGTATTTTATGTTATAACGGGTGATAGGTTATACCAGTCTTGTAGTCATACTAGAGACTTTTTCCATTTATTATTATCATATTATAAGCTATACATTATTAGCTAATTATATTCTATTAGAAAAGTTTGACAACTTTTGAGGAATTACAATACAGAATAGAACATCAAAAATGGATAGTGTTCAGTTCTACAGGTAGTGAGTGATCTTTTAAACATGACGTCAATTGTATAGAAATTGTATTAAAATCAGTGACTCAAATCAGTGACATGTTCGTCATCCCGAGTTCTAGGACCTTCG
Source organism: Hermatobates lingyangjiaoensis (assembly GCA_026182355.1). Classification (NCBI taxonomy): domain Eukaryota; kingdom Metazoa; phylum Arthropoda; class Insecta; order Hemiptera; family Hermatobatidae; genus Hermatobates; species Hermatobates lingyangjiaoensis. The sequence goes on along the minus strand of JAPFBL010000115.1, from coordinate 911,097 downwards.
AACCTAGAATAAAATTTGTTCGGAACTCTCCCATGTTGTGACCTGTCGAAGGCGAGAAGTGCTGGGGTGATTCAACTGTCTAACGCGTGGGTGCGCGCATGTAGCTCTGCTTTGATAGTTAATGCTGCCACTATTTGAACTGTGCTAATTTAGTTTGTCGTTAATTTTTGGTTTATGTTTTAATTGTTTCGTTTTATTGTTTAATTTTTACCTGATGATGGCCAATGTGGCCAAAAGCTTGTTTCCCTTTAGTTTTTTAACCCAGTTTGTGTTTGTTTAGTGTCAAATATTGTTTGTTTCATTAGTTTTCTTCAAGATTGTTTTCCTATTCTTGTTATGGAATTAGGTAGATTAATTTTTGAGCTACCAGTGAATTACAAGAAAATAATAAGGCAAATAGAACATCTTTCTAAGAAGATTATTAATGCTGAAGCCGCTGTGCTTTTTAACAACACTTATTTAAATTGTATTAACTCTACAATTTTATAAACTCGCTCCAATGATATCAAAAACAAATAACAATATAATTTACCGCCTATATTTTAAAGTATATATTAATGAGGTATTGAATTATACGATTTAATATTAATGATTCAGTTTTACATATAACTGTGTTGACAACACAATAGACTAAAGGACTAACTACCTACACTGTCATTTGGAAGTATTCTTGGATTCCAACATGTTTTATAACAAGTGGGTTTTGGTCCAAATAAGTAGTTGACAGTAAAATACTTTGTCAACTGTTAGTGGCCTATTAAAACAACACAATTATCAATACCACTTTAAAAGTTTAGCAAAATCAAATATATTTCGTTCGTAACTTATCAAAATGAATAAATTTCACACCGTATGTTGATCATGTGAAAATATTTACTGTACAATAACATTTTATGATCACTATCAAACTTAAGTAAAAAAAAAATGTTTAGTTTTATCAAAATGTAGGATTGAATAATTGATAGCTTTTATCTCCCTAAAATTATGTAGAGTTGGTTTGATTGAAATTTATATTTATGTTTGAAATTTAATTATTAAGAGACGAAAAATGAGACTATTTTTTTTGCTCATACTAACGAAATGTTACTCTCTTGTGTCTTTGATTGCTCATATAGAAAGATGTCGTAAAGTGTCCCCCATACAAGGTAAATACTTCGGTAATTAACCTAATGTTATATTATTAAAAAAACAAATCAAGGAAAAGTAATCATTTCAATGTATTAATATGTATGAAGCCAAGTAGCTATCATCAACCCCTAAAAGCAATGGAATTCATTGAAGAAAGATAAAGGTTTTGTTAAGGATTTCTTTATGGGGATCTGAAAAATGGAAAATAATTCGCGCTCCGTTCTTCGACGTGGGGAGATCTCTCTCACTTCGTCCTCTCTTCTAGTCTACTCTCCTGATGATGAACAACAGTGCAAAATATTGAATTCTGTAAGTGTTCTTTTTATTCTCTTTTCTGTGTCGTGTTTTGTGTAATTTAAAGTTTTATAGTCCTTGTGGACCGTTTCTTATATTTAGTAAATGGAAAATAACTTCATTAGTGAGCAAAATTCATTGTTTCAAAGAGGGTTATTGAAACCCACACATGATTGCACGTTATTTCTACGTAGAAATAACACAAACACTGTCAGGGTTGAATAAAAGAGTCAATACATTGAAATGATATCCATTCTGAGGTAGTATGGATAAACAAACAAAACAAAAGTCTCCACACAAATGAAGTTTTCATTCAACAGCAACGCGTTTCGAACACTTTGTGTTCATCATCAGGAAGACACTATAATACAAATTATATCTAATCAGTTTCAAAATTAGAGAATTTAGGACATACCCAAGGATGTGGTGCTAACGGGTTGGTCCAGTGAAAACAACAAGTAGGAAATAGATCCACTGCGAAAGAGTGGGGATAGGCATTTAGGAGATAAGGTGACAAAGGTGTCGGGTATGCTTGAAAACCGTTAACTGAAATACAGAAGGCCAGAAACACTAATATTTCTGAAGGAAAGAAACTTTTTTTTTTTAATTTATTCTTTGTGATTTTAGGAACAGTTTAAGAAATTTTGGATACCCTGGAATTTGATCATTAAGACATAGAGAGGCAGAAGGATTATTAATGAAGGATTTATTTATTTCGAAATTACAAATTACGCTTCCAAATTACAAATTTCTTTAAACTTTCTATTCGTATGTAGGATTTTTGTTTTGTTTGTTTATCCATTTTACCTCAGAATGAGTAAATACCACCCAATTACGGATTGCACAACTAATGATTGAAATGATATCGTATTTTTCTTTTTTCTTAATGAACGCTATAGTTAGTGGTATATCTACCAAACGTTTTAATAGTACCCACCAATAGTGTTCATACTTATTAACAGCGTAACTCTTCAATGAGTTCATCGCCACACTTCACTTCTCTTACAGTGACGACATTACCTCCTAATCTTTTTCATAAAAGATCTTTTCTTGATCAAATATGTTTCAACATTGTCTGTTTTATTTATTTTTTTTTCTTTTTAGCTGTATAGCTCAAACTCCTTTATGTATTTTATTATTTCAATACTTTTGAAACAAAAACTTGAATACGGTAACATAGTACGTGAAAAATTTAAAATTTGTAAACACTTTTAGTCAATTTTTTATGATTTTTTCATGACACTTTAGTTAAAGTAATACTATTACATGTTTAACGTGATTGTAAATTTATACAAAAAAAAAGTGATCACTTGTGATACGATTTGAATATTGAAGACTGGGACAGGTTGGTTTTGTCACGTACTATATTGGAGCAGATAGTCCTCTCACAAATTCCTCTGAGGGCTGTTTAGAATTGCTGATTATACAATTCTATTTCTTTCTTAGATATGGGTCTATCGGACCCGTCCGTCTCGCTATTGAAGTTAAAAAGAAAGGAAAAAAAATCCCAGATAACCACCGTTCAGACGTCTTTATTGCGTCATAATGTGCATATATATTGAAACAATAATTCTCTTATGTGATAGGCATTTGGTTTGTCTCACACTAATACATTAGATGATTATATCAGTTTTATGTAATATTTTTGAGTTTTTATAACTAAAAGGCATTATTAAATTTACATTTTATTCCGCATATACTTAATTTATGAAGAATACGTCTCAATTGCAAATACCACCATGCTCACAATTTTTTTACCCCTTCAACATGCTGAGTTTAGTTATATTAAAGTAAAAATACGTTAGAAAATCAGTAATTGAACTTTCATCATTAATTGCTGAATAAAAAGTCACTACAGAATTGAAACAGTGTTATGTCCGCACACAACAGACATCTTGAACCCATTCTAGATTTGTACGGATAAACAAAAAAAAATACTTACTATCTTTATAAATTCTTTTAGATGCTTGTTGTTAAAGTTTTTAGTCCATTGTTGTTAATATTATCACTCTGTATCTTTATTCTTAGTGCATTATTAGATAATGCACCATCTATAATTACCGGTCTCTTGTCTAAAACACCTTCCTGGCTAAAGTTTAGATGTTAAAGTTTTTGGAATATGTAGCTTGGAATATATAATAAATAAAAGAGTATACAAATAAAATTTCGTGGTGTTTGCACCCTATTCCAATTACTCTTACGGTTATAATTCTAAAATAAATTATTTTTATAATAATTAATAAAAAATCCCTTATCTACTAGAACAAAAAATATAGTTTTATTCTAAGATTTCGTTTCAAAAATCCTATTCTCTTGAAGTATTGCAGCTGCTGTAGTATGGAGAAATGATAATGTAGGTAAATAAACCGACCACAACTAGCTGGTGGTCTGCTTGCGACTCCTTTCAATCCTTCTGATGACGAGGCCATCGATATATAGTAGAGAGTTTATGTTTCATTTCTGTGTGTTCTGGATCTAAATGTAGTTATATATATATATATATATATATATATATATATATATAATGATAAAAGTATCGACCGTGGAATAGAAACAAAACTAAAATTTATCGGGACTCGGTCAGTTCTTTAGGTTCAAATTGAACTCTCATTGCCAACGTTTCGGTTTTTATTTAAAACCTTTTTAATAGGCAGAAGTATAAATTTTGAAACAGAAAAACTAAGTATTAAATTAGAAATAATTTTACAAAGAAAAGAGTCAGTGGATTTTAACAACAACTGTAGTCTGAATGAAAATCCGCTGACTCTTTTCTTTGTAAAATAATTTGTAATGTAATACTTAGTTTTTCTGTTTCAAAATTTATACTTCTACCTATGAAAAAGGTTTTAAATAAAAACCGAAACATTGGCAATGAGAGTTTAATTTGAACCGGAAGAACTGACCAAGTCCAGATAAATTTTAGTTTTGTATATATATATATATATATATATATACAGTTAGCTTCAGCTACTCAAAGGGACTACTTCTACCCGATGACAACGACTGTCGAAATATCGTTGTGAGTCTTTTGTGTGTATCTTTATTTGTTTTTTCTCTTTCATGTGTTAACTATATATATATATTATATATATATATATATATATATATATATAAAAGATAAATTCAAAACGAAGGAAACACACAGAAAGACACAGATATAACTCACATCGATATTTCGAACATCGTCGTCATCAGGAGGTGTGAAGAGCGAAGAGTCCCGCAGGAAGGCAGTCACCGCCCTGCTTTCCTGCGGGACTCTTCGCTCTTCACACCTCCTGATGTCGACGATGGTCGAAACACACAGAAAGACACAGATATAACTCACATCGATATTTCGAACATCGTCGTCATCAGGAGGTGTGAAGAGCGAAGAGTCCCGCAGGAAGGCAGTCACCGCCCTGCTTTCCTGCGGGACTCTTCTCTCTTCACACCTCCTGATGACGACGATGGTCGAAATATCGATGTGAGTTATGTCTGTGTCTTTCTGTGTGTTTCCTTCGTTTTGAATTTATTTTATTTAAAAAAGTCCGCTGGACTTTTTTAATAGAGGAAATAGATTACTCTAAGTACATTTTAATGAATCGAAATAGGTTTAAAACTGATTATACATGTTACACCACTTTGATATAGTTTGACACAAATAACGAAAATATGTTATCGTAATAAGAAATTGTTGCCTGAGTAATTGTAGTACAATAAGATTTTTATTTATTTTGACCATACTGTTTTGGTATATCAAATAGAACAAAATAAAGTGGTATAATTATTGATGCAGTAAGCGCTAATGGAATTGTATAAATAAAATACCAGTGATGAAAACATGGCGGAACACCATGTGATGCTGTCATTAAAACCGTTATTGTAAAATATAGGAAAATTCTAATGTAGTGCAATCAGTTATTATGTGGTATTTACTCATTGTAGGGTAAAAAGTTTATGAAATGGTCTCCAAAAAAGAAAAAAAAAAAGTTCTACTTTCTCCTTATACATATATTTGGTTTATATTTCGTTATAGCTCTGTGTGTTATTTTTTCAATATGTTTCCTACACTTAGTGTAAAAGAAAATTTAAAGGCTCAGCCTAACTTTAAGAGAAAAATGTACCTGCTCTAATAAGAAACAGATGTACCCTATACCCCCACCCATGTCCATTCCATTTCCAGTCAGTCTTAGTCAAAGAGCACTCATCCTTAGGTTCGTACTTTCTGCCTTATTTTATTTTATATTAATTTTTGTACTTATTTACTTTGTACTATAGATAACTCTCTGGTGTCATTGTATTTTTTAGTTAATGCCTGAGGAAGAACACTACGTGTTCGAAACGCGTTGTTTATATCATTAAAAGTTTTATATGTGGAGACCAATTCATTAGATTTTTACCCTACAATATAGGAAAATAACAAGATACAGGCCAATAAATCAAGACGGATCGTAAGTGTAAATGACATTGTAAATAACATTATGACAGAGTAATTAAAAGATTGGTAAAGATAAGATACTAAAACAGATTAGAATACTTAATGGTTATTATAATATCTAACAACACTAAATTAATAAAGCATTAACAAGGTCCGGGACTAGTCCGTTAGTTGCCTCTAGAAAAACGTTTAATCTATCCTTAATTAGATTTATGAAACTCTAAATTTGTAATTAAAAACGTAAACATAAAAAATTACCAGGATAGATCTTTTAAATCAGGTTTGTCCCAATTATAATAATATAATTAGAAACAAAAATTAAAAAAAAAATGGATACCTCGAATAAGTAATATAATTTATATGCACAGAAGACACTATGGTTGTGTTTGAATAATTATATTTGCACCATGCGATTAGTAATTGAGATAGGTCTAGTAAAGTGAAATGTCTGGCCCTAACGAGATCTTCGATTTCCCAAGAGACTTCACTCTTACTAGAATATTAATTGTCCTTTCGTCCATCCACTTAAAATGATGATGAGTAACCAGTTTAAACATCTGTCAATCTATAATTATTTATTCATTATTACAATTTCAATATAAATGATATCCTAAATTCTGCATGCATGAATTAAATATTTCTTAAATATATAACAGATATTAAAAGGATACTTTTTGTAAAAAGAAAATTCGGCCCAGTATAAAAGAAAAACAACTCTTATCGTTGTTTGGTATGATTTAACTTTTTATAAAATTTTTCATTTCTTTTGACCATACGGTTCTGGTATATTAAATAGAACAAATCAAAGTAGTATAATTATTGATGTTGTGAATGATAATAGAATTCTATAAATAAAATAGCATCGTATATGCAAATTTATGAAAACTTGGTGAAACAGAAATAAAAATATACCAACTGTTTGGTATTATAATAAGAAAAAATTGATTATTTTTGGTATGGAATTGTGTAGTTGTATATTATATGTTCAGTTAATAATCATTTTAAAATTTTAAATTTATCAGAGGATACTAGTTGTTTTATTGGTTTATTTTTTATTGGCTGCACAAAGGATGCTTTGTAGATTTAATTATTGAAAATAAATCTACTTTATCCTAATAAAATTCTGACACACATAGTTAAGTATCTGACACCATACATAAAACTTCAATCCATCCTAGGCAACAAAAATCAGTACCTTTCCGTTTTATGATAGATAGATATATTAATAAAAATTCCGATGAATCAAACTAACTTTAATAACGAGTTAAACATAATAAAAACAATAGCAAATAACAACGGGTATAATGCAAACGTAATAGACAAAATGCTAAAAACCAGAAGAAATATAACAAATGTCAATAATGAAAGAACTAATAATGATAAATACGCATATATAACGTTTATAGGTCAAATAAGTCATAAAATCGCGAACTTACTAAAGCAATACAATATAAATACAGGGTTTAAAACAAATAATTCAATAAGCCAAAGACTAGATAACTCAACGGAAAATAAAACTAATAAATAGGAAAAAAGCGGAGTATATAAACTAAAATGTAAAAATTGTAAATATATATATATATATTTTATTAAAGTAGACGGCAGCTTCCGCATTTACGACTTTTTTGCTCGTTTTCTCTACTTTTCTTACTAGTTTTTTCTGGTAGGGAGTGATTTCATGGAGGAGTTGTCCCAGAGACATCAAAGAAATAATCTTTTAGCTTAATCAATAATATTATATTTTTTACACTTACAAGCTTTCGATTTTTTCATAAATCATCTTCAGGTATATATCATTATTAAACAGATTAAATTCACAGAATAAAATTTTTCTAAATGTTAAACAGACATTAAAAGGAATAAAAATTTAGATGCTAATAGAACTAAATGAAATTTGTGAAAAAACAAAACAAGTCCACTGTGACAAGTGTAAGGTTTCAACTTGTCATTCACATTTCCTGGGGATGTTTCTTTGATGTCTCTGGGACAACTCCTCCATGAAATCACTCCCTACCAGAAAAAACTAGTAAGAAAACTAGAGAAAACGAGCAAAAAAGTCGTAAATGCGGAAGCTGCCGTCTACTTTAATAAAATATGTTTACAAGAAAATCTGCTGCCAATATACACTAATATATATATATATATATATATATATATATATATATATATATATATATATATGGACAAACGGAAAGGACCCTAAAACTAATGTATGAAGAACAAATTAAAGATTATCTAAATTATACAAACAAATTTAATTACGCAAACCACTTCACAGAACATGGCCATGAACCGGACTGTTTAGAAAATTCAATGGCCTTAATAAAGACAGGACAGAAAGGACAAAAACTAAACGTAACTGAAGAATTAGAGATATTTGAACATAAAGAATCGGGTAATTTAATAAATGAACAAGTAAATCATCAAAGCGATATATTGTTTAAACCCTTAAAGAAAATAAAATGACCACTTGACAGACTTGACAAAGACGAAAATAATAGAAAAAAGAATTAGACTAAATAATAGTACCTAAAATAATAATAAAATAAAAATAAAATACAGTTAAAATAATTTAATAATAAAATCTAGGCAGCCTTGGGATGGTAGGTAGGTTATATAATCAGAAAGGTAGGATTCCTTAGATTAGTTCTTGTTGAAGATGGGTGACACCCGAAAACAGTCCGACAACTACAGCAGTAATGTACGAGGCAAGACAGTATATTATATGTTTAATATTAATAATACTAACCTCTGTGGTGATGGGGAAATGCATGAATTTGTAGTACCTGTTAATGTAGGCTCATTAGATATATTTTCACTACATCTAATTATGTTCGTTTAATATAACATACCATTTCATTTGTTGGCAGTGTCTTCTAGAATTGCTTCATGCATTAATATATGTACTTATCTCACAAATAATACTGTGTAATAACCGTTTGTTTACGTGTATTTATAAACCTTCTGTACTGATTACTATAAACATTACATATAGTAATGATTATAGTTATCTATATATGAATGTGCATGTCATTCCTGCGTAGCATTAGTCAAAAAAAACTAAGATCTTTCACTCGTAACAACCGGTCTTGGTTGCGATTTGACTCAGACCCAGACCGCTTGTTACGGTTGAAAGATCATAGTCTTTTTTCTCATTTCTTATCGTGATTTTGATGTTGATAAAGGTGTATGTATAAAGTTTGATGAATAAAGGTGTATTATACAATCGGTATTTAGTTAAATATCTTAGTTCAAAATCGAACTCTCAATGTTTGAACCTAAAAAATTTAGCACATCTCAATTGAATAATACATGTATAAGAAAATTAGATTAATTTGTATAATTAATTTCACAAAGAAAAATAATTTTTAATGTAATACTTAGTTTTTCTGTTCTAAAACTTATACTTCTGCCTATGAAAAAGGTTTTAAATAAAGACTGAAACGTTCGGAATGAGACCGAGTCCCGATAAACTTTAGTTTTGTTTCTATTCCACGGTCGATACTTTTATCAATATATATATATATATATATATATATATATATATCAAAAGTTAGTATATAATGATCTTGTAAGTTATGTTATATTCTTTACGTATGATGTTAGTTTTCAGTTCTATTTAAATTGTTGATATCTATTAAAGTGTTTCAAAAAAGTGTCTCAATGTCCTTTGGACAACTCATTTAGGAATTACCACCTTATATTCGTAAGACTGTCAGGAGACTGAAACAGCTTAGTTTGAAAGTCGTTAATACCGAAGCTGCGGTACATTTTAACGATATATATATATATATATATATAGTTCAATATAGACAAAGAAACGTAGAGAAATCAAAAAAACACACTTACAGTCTCTAATTTTCGGTATGAACCGTCTTTAGGAGAGATAAGAGAGGGAAAACAAGTTGGTTGGAGACCGTCTCCAACAGTCTGTGAACCAGTGCGCTTGGTTTCCCTCTCTTATCTCTCCTGAAGATGGTTCAAACCGAAAATTAGAGACTGTAAGTGTGTTCTTTTGATTTCTCTATGCTTATTTGTCTATATTGAACTATATTCGTCCGTTTTGGGTCGTATTTCCAACGAAAAAGTATATATATATACATAAAAAGATTTCACATAAACACGTGAAACAACAATCAATGATCAAACCACAATAAGAAATGGGAAAACAAGACTAAGATCTTTCAACCGTAACAAGCGGTCTTCGTCAGAGTCAAAAACCCAACTGGATATTTAAATCTAATACAACTAATACTGTGGCAAAGCGAAACTCGTTATGAAATTTGCGTGTTAGCTCTGTTCAGAAACAGCTGATTTAAGATGCCATAAGAGTACATTTACCTTTTAAAAATGAGTTGAGCGAAATGGTTTTACCCCAGATTTAATCAACAGCCAGCAGTATTTCTCCATCCAAGGTACTTTGCCTCTCATTACAGATGAAGTATAGCAGTCATACCTACTTCTTCATTACTAACTTTTAATGCTTTTCACAGTCTGGCCATTGACTTTTGACAGTTTTCTTTTTCATAATTCCTCTTTTATCTAACCATTAGAAAGATCCATTCTATGTTTTATAGAATACCTATTCAAATTACTTTTACTTGTAATGTAAAACTTGTAATGTACTTTTATTTGTAATGCATGTAGAATTTAAATGAGTAGACATTGCAAATATAAAACTTACATCCTACTTTTATAATAACTTCGTTTCCCTCCTCAATAATGCAACCAGGTTATTCACACTATAACTTCCTGTTCATCACAAAATACGTTTATTATCTAAATTTCACTGTGTGGCACTACTACAAAGTTTGTTTAAAGCTTTCTTAAGTCAGCTTAGCAAATAACTTATTATAATATCTGCTAAGTCTTCTGGTCCAATATTAATAATTCCTTTTCGCATATAAATCCTTTACCACTATCTGTACTACATGAGAAAAGATATTTTAAAATATTAGGAGTTCAATCAACTTTTTCATTTTGTCTCCGTCACCAATTTTTGAGGCGGGCTTCCACGACCAACATCAACGGAAGCTTTGAAGCTTATACCAGTTAGTCTCTAATAGACTGAGGGTTATTTGATGAAAGGGTTCATCAAGGATTACAGGGGAAAAATGAGAGATAGCAAAAGTTAGGTAAGTTAGTGAAAGAGTCAGAGGTTGCAGGGGAATTTGCAGAGAGAAAGTAGGAGAAGTATCCAGATGGTAACATGCCGCGACAGTCCAGGCAGACCCATGCCCACCAGAAACGAGCCACAACAGTCCTGCCCGAATTCATATAACCAGGAGTCTCTAAAAGACTGCTAGTTTAGCCGGGACAAAAAAAGTCTTAAAAAAAGACAGGAGCAAGCCAGAAGGAGAAAAGATGACTGGGAACCCCACCTCGAGACCAGAATAACCGACTGCATTACGCTCAGTGTGCTCCATTTATTTTGGCTTAACTTCTACTAAACTGAGCCTACACATGAATGGTCATCCGGCTTTACTTGTTCAACTTAATAGCTTTCCTATAGTTTGTCACTTTTTGAATTGCTGTTCCCATGTTCAAATTCTCAAACAGATCCCAGATACTAATACAAAAGCCTTCTTAAGAGCTTTTGAGGATGCATAAATATACTTGCTTGGTGCTCGATCACCTCCTGAACTCAACCTCTATGTCATTTTTTTTCTGGAATTTATGTATATTTTCATCACTCTGATTATTATTTTCATAGCTCTTGTTATTTTTATTTTCTTTTATGTTGTTTTCATACTTTTTATTAACTTATTGACACTTTTTATTATTACTTTATTCAACAATTATTTCCATTCGTTTTTTACTTCATATTTCGGCTCTTCATTTCCTTCCCCCTCCCTTCTTGCTTGGAGGTTGTAATTGGGGGAGTAACTAATAGTCATGCTGTTACTGATCGAGTTCAGTCACCGCTCTGACATCTTTCTCGATTTTTTGCGTCTTTACACTTGTGTATACAAGTGTGCTATGCATGTTTCTATGTCTGTGTAACCTCATTATAATTCTATATATATATATATATATATATATATATTATTGGCTATTTTAGACCAAATTGTTTTTGTTTTTCCTCTTTGGATTCTATTGTTTCCAGCTCTAACAAGAGCCATTACTCAGTGAAACTCTTCCATGAAGTGGCTCCCACCGGCATGACAGATATTGAAAGGCTCACAGTTCCTCGTAAAACCAAACTGTTGTCATGAAGTGTACAACATAGAATCCAAAGAGGAAAAGCAAAAACAATATAGAATTCAAAGAGAGAAAGCAAAAACAATTTGGTCAAAAATAGCTGAAATGGCTATTGTTGATATACTGTCCATTGTTCTTTAGTTTACACATCTGTTTTTCTCTCTGATTAGTTAATAGCAGTATTGCTTGATTTATTGTTATACTTTTATCACTTGTAGTGATTTTCTTGCTGAACCCTGGTGTATGAATTCAAGTTATTATTGTTTATTTACTTCACATTGTCTCCTTTATGCCAATTTCTTCATTATATCTCTTAATGCTTTCGTTATTAACTATAGAACTTTATGAAAGACACCACATTGTTCTGTTTTAATTAGTTTCAACTTGATATTAAACTAAAAATTAATTCTTATTGAAAATGAGTTTTAATTATTTTACCAACTGTCGCTCATAAAATATTTGATGCTTTGAATAATATGAGAGTTAGTGATTAAATCTTAATGATATTGGAGGCCGGTTTTTCGTGAATATATTTCTCAACATCTACTCCTGTGAATTGCGGTCAGACCGAAACTTATTCCCTTAATTAAGAAGTTATTCGTTTCAAGAGCTCACTAGTGCAATTCTCAAGAAGTCCTACAGCCAATTAAAGCCATAGTTCCACTGACACAGATGTTTTTTATTACTGCTTTCATTAATATAAACTAACTTTGAGAATGTAGTCAAACTTTTAAACCAGCATTATTTTCAGACTTTTCTTAGTTCTTAATAATCCTATATTTTATCCAAAACTTGACTTCTCTTTCACTTTGATGTGGTTTAAAAAAACCTTTAAAAATTGTTCTTTAAATTAAATCTCTTTATTCACATTTTATTCACTCATTAAAACGAAAATTAATTTAACTTTTAATATTATTATTGATTCATAAGAATATATTTAAGAGTAGTTTAAAAACTGGACCCCTATTTTATAAGAAAAAAAAAGTTAGGAACTTCATTGAGACATTTACATAAAAAAATAACGTTTACATTATTTTTATTTATATAAATAAAAAAGAAAAAATCTGGAGTGGCCTACACTCTACTTTACTATAAGTAACTCAATGTCAAATTTCTTGAGTATATAAAACATAACGTATTATTTAAGCATAACATAAATATCTAAATGGGATATAATTATTAGCATTGCATTCGTGTGGTAGTACAGATAGTGATTGAAGGACATATCAATTTATAAGCTTATTTTTGTACATCACAAATAATTTATTATTTGCAAATAATTTCATTAGTATAACTACAGCAGTAATAACATTTTTGAAAAACCAATGTGAACATTTCTTGAAACGAAATATTATCCTACAAGAGAACATGGCTATTGTTCAAATAGCCAGTAGATTTCTTACATCGTTTACTTGACATCCTTCTACATTGAATATTAATGTAAAATTTTCAAATTTGAAACAGTAAAATACCCTTTTTTTCTCTGAAAAACATCTTAAACAGCGAAGAAAATGTTGTTTTAAGGTGATTTGTTCTAGCAATGCCCAGAGGATACAAGCTCTTCAGTCAAAAATTCTTAGAAAAATTCTTCATTGTCCCTTTTACATACCAAATCAAACAATCTATTCAGACCTCAGGATTTCAACAGTTCATCAAGTAGCAATATCTCGCTACAAAGCCTTCCATAAAAATCTTTGTAGCAATAACAATCCCTTAGTCCAAAACATCTCCTCAACAAATATCCCAGGAAATCCCCGAAGGCGCCTGAAGAGAAAGTGGCCAAGAGACTTATTAGTGTGAATTACTCTAGTGACTTGTAAATTTAATCTAAGTTTTATAACTTATTTTTCACGCCAGGAAGTATAATTACTGGATTATTTCTTCCCTCCTGCCTCCATGTGTAATGTATATATTTCCTTCATCATTGTCACTGGTAATGTTACATTTACATTGTTGTCACTATGTAAAATAAAAAAAAAAAAAAAAAAAAAGGTGATTTGTTAATTAAAGATGTACGATAATTACAGTTATTAATCTTTAAACGAAAGATTTATATTTTGAATTATCTTTTACATTTTTGGTTTTTAACAGAATTATTATACTGGGAATTTTATGGCTTCTCAGTATTTAATAAGATCATTTTCCATCCCCTTTGTCAAATAACATATATACGAATTTTTTTTTAATGAGTGTTATCATTTACCTGCACAATATTATTCCTCTTACATCTCTTATAAGTCAATAATATATTTTAATTTTTCCATTAGAAACATCAATTTTATCTCAGTGGATTCGCTCAAAAAATTTCTAAGTCAATGTAAACAATGTAAAAAAATACAAAAAATTCGACAAGTATAACAGGTGATCTCTTAGTCTAGGGTAAACAAAGAGTTTTTATATCGTTATTGCTCTTTCCCGTTATTGAAACTTCATGATTTTTTTTTTATGAATTGCTAATTTTTTGTTCCATTTTTGGTCAAATTTTCATTATTTTTTAACGAGCCGTTTAGCGTCAAAAAAACATTTTCTGAAAACACAAATCGTACTGTAACGCCCCTTTAGCGAATGTAATTTTAGAAAAAAAAATCTCAACTCATTCTCCATATAATGTTCTATTTATAGGCATAGTTTCATCTTTGTCCGTCAAACAGTATGGCTTGTATCGCTCTCACAAGGTTTGAGATTGAATTATAAGTCAAAATTTTTACATTTTATTGAAAAAAAAATATTTCCTGTTGTTTTAAAATTCTGAATATATTTTTCGTTTGTTCGATTTGTAACTTCAAAGATAATGTCAAAATTTCAAAACTCTAGGGTTATCAGTTTAGGAGAAATAAATGTTTAAAAAAAAACGGTTTTTGGCAAAAAAAGTGACTTTCCCATCATGCATAATTCTTCGCAGACAATAGGGATCTTCGTCTTTATGAGGCCCATTTTTGTGTAAAATATCAACTTGATCCATCAAAGATTCTGGACCGTAGCGTGGTAACAAGCAATGCTAACACACTCACCCACCCACCCACCCACCCACACACACACAGACATCATCGTAAAAACGTCATAAAACGACTTCTGGTACCTCAAAACATGTAATTCCGTCAAAAACTCGAGATCGAATTTTTTCACGATCACTATACTTTACTTTAGTAAAGTAAAAAGGTAACTAAATTTTTTAAAAGATGAATAAATAACAATAAGAATGAAGAATAATTAACGATCAAGGTTAAACCCAGGAGGAGATTTATTTCTCAGGAGACAAATAAATACTTCCTTTGAAGCTCTGAAAGGAGATTGGACGCGATCAGTAGTCCCTAATTTTTTATTATTTATCTTATTTACCCTTGTCATCTTCCTCCGTAAGTTGGTTACTCTGATAGATTATCTTTTTAATGACCTAGGACTTCAGTCCTCACTTTTCTTCCGATCAACTCAATTATTCTACCTAATTGACGAGACAGTCGAAATTCAATAATGAGTTTTTCTTTTCTCATTTATGAGTATTTTTTCCGTAAATTTATTTTATTTATTATATATATAAACTAGATTTTTTAAAAGAACACACAGAAAACAAATCACTGAACTCACTACCATATTTCGATGTCCTCGTCGTCAGGAATAGATGTGAATCCCTCCAAAGGCTGATAACGACTGGCTTGGCGTTCAAACTGAAGCACTCAAACAGTGTAGCCAACTTTCAGAGGAAAGGGAGACAAGGAAGATAAAGAAATAAAAGCCAAATAAAAATTAAATGAATGAAAACATTTAACTAAAATAAAATTAAGAGCTAATAGCAACTTATAGAAAAAATAAATAAATGAAATAAATTAAATTAAAAAATAAATAAAAGAACAATCAACGATTGAGGTTAAGCCCAGGAGCAGATCTACCGCCCAGAAGACCAAGTGCTCCTTCTGAAGCTCTCAGAGTGACTTTTAGAATTGGTCTCATCAATCTACCTCAGGACCTGTACACGGAAACAGTCCCCTTATCTAATATAATCTAGTGGGTTTCTTCTTTTTCTATATAAAAAGATTTCACATAATGGAAATAACAATCAATGATCAAACTACAAGATGAAATGGAAAAACAAGACTAAGATCTTCAACCGTAACAAGCGGTTTTTGTCAGTCAAAAACCCAACTGATCAACTAAAATTGTGGTTTGACCATTGATTGTTTCTTTTTCTATATAAATGAATCATGTAAAAAAATGCAATACCTGCACAGTGACTTTCCTAGATGACGAAAGACTCTAGTTTGAAGGATACTTTATAAACTGAAACATAGATAGGTAACATAGACTGTCCATAACATAAATGCAATGAAGTGTATATAAAAAGTATGCCTTTCCTGTTACTTTGATAACTCTTACAGAAATTATATGACTGTTGAATCTTACCCATTGAAAACCAGTAACAAATATTTACTGCTTCCATTTGGCTAAACAGACTTACTATGATTTTAAACTAGAAACTTTTTTTTCATATTTCCTATTATAATATTATTCATTAATTATAATAACAGCTAAAATTAATATTTATAAATTTTTAATTGTAGCCAAACAAACAAGATAATAAAGAAATTCTAATATCAAGAATAAAATAAAACTTTTATTGGGCTTTTGATAAGATTAATAAGATAAGATAAATAAAATTAATCAAATTATTTTCAAGAGTAACGATCTTAAATTATAGAATCAAGGAGACCCATGCATCTCGGTTATTACTTTTGATTGCTTTTCAAGATAATAGTCTTGCAAGGAATAACTCTATTGAAAGCAATAAAAAACCAAACTGAAATATCATTCTAGTTTATTATAGGTTTACTCTATAGCAGGGGTGTGCAAACTACAGCCTGCGGGCCACATCCGTCCCTTTGGTCTTTTGAATCCGACCTACCAAAGATTGGTACATGATTTAGGTTTGATGTAAATGATTGTATTAATTTTATTTTGACTCGCAATGAAATGCATTTCAACATCAGGTGGTGCAGTATCACACTTTCAGATTTCGTTCTTCTTTTGCTGGTCAAATTATTTAAGTGTGATAAATACTAACAAAAACCCTAAAGATCCCAGATGGGTGATGAATATCTCGTATCTGTTCTGAGAATTGCCCCAGACATCGATGCTATATTTAAAATTTGTGATCAACAACACTGTTTTCATTAAAAGAGTATGTTTATACTTCAATGACTTTCTTTGATTTTGTTTAATACATACTGTTAACTGATGCTGTTTTTTATATTGTATCTTGCGCTGAAATGGACCGCCCATCAGATTTTTAAATCAATATGGCCCACCTGTGAAATTTTAAACTTAATGTGGCCCTCGAGCCCAATCTTCAGTCAGTTTGAGATTATGGCTTTTTCTTGGGATAATGGTACAGAACTTGTAAAAGTCACCACTCGAGAGAGAGTATCCTGCAAAGATGTGAGGTGCCACTTCCATTCACTGTCTAACCCTTAGATTGCTTAAACTGTTACCCTAATAACATTAGCGTAGAGTATAGACCTTTACTTAGACCACCTTTTCGAATAATTAACATCCTATAATATTAAATTATAAATAAATTTCTTTTGTTTTCAAATGATATTTATTCGCTTCGTCACTCAAATAATACAAAAAAAAATTAAAAGTGTGCTTCCAATTATTTAAATGAATCAGCATAATCTAGTTAAATGCTACAACTTTTATGAGCTACAATTAATTTAATTGCAACATTGCCTAAACCAGAAATATTTTATAATTTTTCTTAATTAATTGTATTTTTTCCTCTGTTAAACATCTGAAGTAGTATGTAAATAATATATATTAACGGTCCGTACTTTCAAGCAAATCTACACTCAATTTTATATATTGGTTGATTAAATTTGGCTAGAAACAATTTATTAAGCACAATGGAAGTACACTATACTTAAATCATTAGTTGTGCAATCAGTAATTGTGTGGTATTTACTCATTCTGAGGTAAAATGGATAAACCAACAAAAGTCTCCACACAAATGAAGTTTTATTCAACGCGTTTCGAACACATTGTGTTCATCATCAGGAAGACACCAAGGATGTGGTACTGATGGGTTGGTCCAGTAAACACAACTGGTAAACACATCTGGAGCTGGTTGTACAAGTTGTGTTCACTGGACCAACCCGTCAGTACCACATCCTTGGTGTCTTCCTGATGATGAACACAAAGTGTTCGAAACGCGTTGAATAAAACTTCATTTGTGTGGAGACTTTTGTTGGTTTATCCGTTTTACCTCAGAACACTATACTTATTCCTCTTGAAGTTAGACATTAAAGCATTTGGTTAGTGGTATTGTTATTAAAATGAGTAATGTATGCAAAAGAAAATACTTAGAAAACACAACTGACTAGCTGATATTTTCCAGCAATGGTAATGTTACTCTCTCGATCATCTATCTGAAGTGATGATACGATGATTGGAACTTTCAAGAATTCTTTGCCATAAATCTAATCAAAACACCATTAGATCTTCATCTAATTTTGGTTAGCTTTTTTTATTCTTTGGCTATCGGTAACAATAATTTTAATTAAGTGGAGAAGTTCTAGTTTTGCCTTCCTTGAATTTAATTGTTAATGGCATACCAGCAGGTATAACTTAATTGTAGATATAGTAAACTTAATACACTTGAATGATAATAAAATACTCATATGTTATTAAATGATCTCCACAATCCATAATTCTCATCAGTTTTCATGATTTTCAGACATTAAAGAAAGTATAATATCTTCGAAGATGTAAAAATATTTTTGAAAATAACCTTAAAGTAGTTTATTCCATCGTCTAGATTTACAAACTTTCATTTATTGCTGCTCAGAGTCGGGAAATATTACTGTTTTTAACAAAATAATTTTTTCGTTATTAACGAATAAGTTTTCCTTGGTAATTCTAAATCCGTTTTTAAATTTAGCCTTTCTTTGGAATCTTAAAAAAGCACTGCGCATTGTATATGGTTGAGATTGAACTTCTTACATCAAAAGTTCCTTTATTATCAAATGACGATGTGTGCAGTATTTTACATCTTTTTTTTTTTGATATCTTTATATACAAATATACAACCACGCATATTCTGCGTCGCAAGCATATCTAGTAAGAGATTGCACAATAACTTCGATGCGTATAAGTAAAGAATGAAACCCACTGGTTCAACTTTTCACTTTATTTTATGCTATATCATCGTAGTAGTAGATCCCTGGGTCATTTTCTCTTGAGTCGTCTTGGGGGATTTTGCAAAGGTGAGGAGGAAACAAGGATTCGTACAAATGGTTTTGGGTGAGAGGAAAAGTTGTTGTGAAATGACTTATAACGATCAGAGGCTAAATTATGAATGAAAGAAATTTTTAAATCTTTATGAGGTGTACAGTTTGAGACGTAAAAAGGAGCATTTGTGATAGCGCGGAGGATTCTAGATTGAAACAACTGTAATTCTATGAATATTGGAAGGTTTTGCACAACCCCATAGTTCAAGTCCATAAGTCCAGGTTGGTTTCAGTAAGGTTTTGTATAGCAGTACTTTGTTATGTAGCGTCAATTTGGACTGTTTCCCTAAAAGTCTGTAGAGTAATAAGAATCGTTGTTTTAAGTCGTCTTTTTATTCGGGTATACGGATTCCAAGTTAGTCTTTTGTCAATGAAGAGCCCTAAGTACCTAACAACATCTGCAGTTGGAAGCCATATGTGTTCCTGTATGAGCTAGGTCAGTTTATTGAAGGCCTGATTTATATGCTTCTAGCGTGATGTCCATTGAAATAATTTTTATGGCATAATAGAGATTTAATACAGAGTTCAGATTATATCAAATAGTTTCAACTCCATTTAAAAGTTTAGATGAATACTAACTGCTACAATGTGACGTATGCAAAGTGCAGGTCAGCGTTGCAAATACGTTGAATGGCGAGGAATGTTTACTCTGATTTCTTGGTTGTAGCTTTTCCATGATGTTTTTTAAACACTGCTTAAGTAAATGATCATCTTTAAAAAATGCTGAAAAGAATAAGAAATATTTAAAAATACAAAGTTTCTATAGTATTTTTACTACTATAATATTTACTAAAGTAAATTAAAATACAATGCTATAGTAATATGGTATTATATTACTTAAGGTTAATACTATAATAATATTATATTTTTTTTTTGGTAAGGAGATGAAATGCATTTATGCACATTGTGCTGGGCTCCCAGTAAACCAGATTACCCACTAAAACACCCCCTTTTCTTCTTGGACACTAGTCTGGAACTGTTTCCCACATTACCTCAGGCTAGGCCATTCATTCCCTTACGAAAGGCATCCTTGGATTTAAAATTAGTCATTCCCTTCTAAGTATCTCTTTTTTGCAGAGAGGATACTTTTGACTAGGCCGTCTACCATTTTTCACATATCAGCCCTCTACATCATTTTGGTCATGATGGTTTCTGGTGAGAATACATCAGTTTTCTTCACCAAGTCCCTCCTCTGGTTTTTCCATTTCTTGAATACAAAGAATGTCTGCTCCACATAGTCTATTGCTGAGCAATACAGGCACTCGAGAGTCTCGTGCTTTCCCATCTTGTGTAGGTAGGCGCGGAATACCCATGTCCGCTGAGAAATTGTAAGGTAGTACCCCACCTCTCCATGACCCCTCTCGGCCCACCATCGGACATCTCCAATAATCGTGAACGTCCAGCGCCCTCGAGTTTCTTGTTCCCACACCTCTTGTCATTATAATGATATTATAATAGTATCAGACTACATAATATTAATATTATATATAATAAATATTAATATTAATATTAATATATAACTAAGTACGAGTATCATACTGGTAGTAGTAAGGCGGGTAGATCAAAGTTCTGCCAAACAGGCCAGCCAAGTGAGCCCTTTTTGCCTTAAAAAAGAGCATCATACTATATATAGTACTAGAATGATACTAATTATGGTAGTGTAATACTATATTTTTTTTACGTAAGCAATACTCAAGTAAGGAATCTTGAGTTTATTAAATAAAACATTATACTTATCATCTCTAAAATTTGAATGATTTTATATTGAATTAGAATAATTAATGAGATTCAAAATCAAGAATATTATTAAAACAAGGGAATACAAACCTAACATCCTATGATAATACAAATCTCAAACAATCTAAACCTTAACGCTTGGTATATCGTCAGAAAATATTGTTGTTACAATCATACGTTTAATTAGCAATCAAAATATATATACGGTTAGCATCTAAGACTACTCAGAATTCAGGGTTTTAAAAGTAATAATTAAATAGAGTTCAGTTATAAAAAATAAAATTTTCTAACCGAAAATATATTTCATTGCTTTAGTGAAAAAATTATACTAAAATATTACTTTTAACTGAATTCATTAATATTATGATGGGTATATTAATACAAATATTTTTTTTCTATTACAACAAAACTTGAAAGTGATGAACAAATAATTATGATTTTAAATAAATCATACATTGTTTGCAATGTAATTAACGTAACATTTACATAATATCTAGCTACATTAATTTTGTTAAAAGTAGCAACAGCTTCTGCTCTCACGATTTTTGAGCTGGTGGCCTCGGTCTTGCGGATGATCCAAGGGACATCAATTCATCCAGTTTTCGACCATAATTACGTAAACCAACGTAATTATGGTCGAAAGCTCAAATGAATGGATGTCCCTTAGACAATTGATGTGGAAACTCCAACCACAAAATAAAAGAATCGCCCGTAAGATCGAGGCCACCAGCTTAAAAATCGTGAGAGCAGAAGCTGCTGCTACATTTAACAATATTTGCATATAAGAAGATTTGCTGCTGATTTACACCTACATTAATTTTCAGATGTTTCAAATTACAAAAATTAATGTATTGTAATATTTTGGCGTTAGCATCCGTTGAATTGTGCAAATAGTTGTTTTATTAAAGTTGAAGATGATGTTAACAAATATACGTGGCAATGGTGATCAATCAATCAATCACAATTCAAGTAAATTACATTCTATTGTTTTTTTTATATGTCAAACTTATTCTTTTATTCATAAAAGAATAATAATAAATTATTCAGTTTTGTCTATCTCGCACTCTCTCTCTCTCTCTCTCTCATCTTTCTCTGTTCCTCTGCTTTCTCTTTCATAAAATATATTGTAATTTTAGTTGATGCTATAAATTAATTTGCCCCGCCTGTTCCCGGCGGAAGCCATGTTTAGCAAGCACTGATGATCTTTATCATCAGGACCAATCCATCTCTCTTACACTCCTCTAACTCTTCCTCCCAACAAATCTTCATCAGGCAATCAAAATAAAAATTCATGCCTTTATCCTTCAGTTCCTATCTTTTGAAACTTATTATCTTTAATATTATTTTCAATACAATTTGTCTCTAAAAATTGTTTTTTCAAATAAATTACATGTTTATAGTTGTGCAAAAATATGACTATGTGGTCCAAAAATTAGTATCTGTTTTCCTTGAATTTCAATGTGAACAATACTACTGTTCAATTATAATTTATTTTATTTACTAACAGAATGATTTATTAGATATTTAAATTTTTTTTCTGGTTTAACAGTTAATGTACAATGGTGTATATGATTAATGATTTATCAATCAATTAATAAATTCAAAATTAATCATTTAAAATTATGATTAATTTTATATAATTTTTAAATTATTTTATATAACAATTCTTAAAAATATATTTATAAGTATATACTTTTTCTCTTAAAAACTAAAAATAATAAATAATATCACCATATAAGGCAATCATGATGACTGAGGTAATGTATTTAAATTACTTTAAATACGTGTATTAGTAATACATTCCTGTTCTTACAAAACTTTTTAGAGTTTTTTTGAAAGAAAACAGACTGGTCTCCTAGTAAGCATCATTGTTACTTATACTAAATATCAATATTTCAATTCCACTCTGACTCCACTTCTTATTATCTATGTAATATTTCAGAGAAGATGTAAGGTTCTTAGGTAAGAGCTTGTTTCGGGTAGCTATTTGCTAAATATTTCTAGCGTAAAATAGCTTTAGCATGGTTATTTGTAACCTCATGATACTCGTATAATAATGAAGTTATTAATTTACGGATTGCACTAATAATATATTATATATAAATATATATATTTCACTTAATAAAACGAAACACGATCCAAACTGGACACAATACGAGTTCAAAGTTCAAGAAGAGTAACACATTGTCCACATTAATAACATAATGATTGCAGTTTATTCCCTTCTATTCATTTTATACAATAATTTCATTCAAGCAGGGCCATAACCTGGATCCAGTTTGTCAAATTTGCTTGGTGAACCCCTGAGAGGTGCAATCTGTTCTGAGAAGCAAGTATGGTTAAACGTGTTAAGATGAACACCCCAAAGACAATTTGTAGAATCACTAACACCTCAAGAAATAATTTGTGGCCATGTTAAATATTTTTTTTGAATTACCTGTGCATATTGTTTTCAGTTATTTAATGAATACTTAAATCTAAAGAACTATTATAAGTTTACGTAACTCTTTTTTTTTGTTCTCTGTATTTACCAATAGGTCTTCATAATAGCAAATATCAGATAATATACCTTGTCTATTTTTATGATCTATGAATATTTATTGAATCTATCTAAACAGAATAAAGTATTAATTAAATAAAAAAAACTGTAAGTGAGGAAGGGGTACGATTTAATCCCTCACGATCTAGCAGCTCGACTAAATTCAGGTTAGGAGTCTGATAATAAAGTTCAATTTCAAACAAGCAGAGGCATCTGTCTGATATGAGAGCATATTCCTGCGTGAAATGCAATTCAGAGAAGAGAACAATAGACCCTCTCAACAGCCCTCTTAAAATTTGGTATTCAATTAAATTCCTACCTTATATTAAATTTTATAACACATTTTACCACTTCATTTCACACTAATTTCAATATTAATTAATTTGGGTTTTGTCATATTAAGTAGGCTTTCCAGTTTTACTCCAGGTTTTCAGAATATCGTAGCAGATGTTTTGTAACATTTATTTTATTTAAGAGCATCATTATGTAATTTAATTTAAAATATAGGTAATTACTCGAAATTACTGGAAATATTAGTCAAAAAATAGCGAACTTAACAAAATGATACAACATAAAGGTATGATTTGAAACTAATAATTCTGTAAGTCAAATATTAACTTGCTCAACCGAAAATGTAATTAATAAATATGAAAATAGCGGACTGTATAAAAAAGTAAAATGTAATGATTGTAACCAAATATATATTGGACAGACGAGAAGAACCATAAAAATAAGATTTAAGGACATCTTAAGGACTATTTAAATAATACAAATAAATCAAATTTTTCAAACCACCTGACTGAACACGGACATACACCTGACAGCTTGGAAAACACAATGGACTTACTACAGACAGGACAGAAAGGACAGAGGCTCAACATAACTGAATAGATAGAAATATATAAACATAAAAATGCGGGTAACTTAATAAATGAACAAATAAATTACCAATCAGATATTTTATGTAAATCGACTAATAAAAAATAAAAGACGACTGGACAGACAGTATGACGAAGTTAAAAAATATAAAAAAAAACCCAAACTAGGTAATAGCTAAAAACTAAAATCAAAATAACTAAATAAAATCAAAATAACAATATCAGGATAGCAGTGGACTTGATAGATAACCAACCCCTTATATAACAGCTCAGTAGGTTTGTTGCGATCGAAGATGGACAATATCCGAAAGCACTCCAACATTCTCTAAGATCATCTTACGATGTTTGACGGTTTTACCTATTTCTAATATAAATCATAATGGAAATTCACTTAGATCCACTGTTATACAAACTACTAATTCATGCATCTACTAATTCATCAATATTGGACTATTTTTAGTAGATTGAAAATATTTAGCTAATCCATACTCAAATTTACGGTACGAAAACAAATTGCTAAAAATAACTAATAGCCACTTATTAATTTTATGCATTGTAGTTTTTCCTACTATTAATAATTATGGTAATGCAATTAGTAAGTTTGTTTAAATTAAAAAGGTGAACAATTTATAATTTAATAACACAAATACATGAACAAGATTACCTAGGTTAGGTTGCAGTAGGCAGTCCCACTATGGCAACACACGTAAGGCCGAGCATTGGCCCTTTGTGATAACACACAATGAAGATTGATTCTACAGTGGGAGTCCTAAATTTTGCCTAACTCAAGTTTATATTAGAGTAGGGACCTTTAACGAGTTACCTGACATCGTAAAGGCTCGGGACCGACGGTTTAACGTCTTTTTCCTAGAGTAGTACGTGCTCAGATTTATTCACCTACCACATGAATAAATCGAAGGCCAGGTGGGGATCAAACGCCGGTCCGATCAGTTCAGAGGCGAGCACGCTAACCACTGAGCTAACCTGGCCCCCAACAAGATTACCTAGAGCGTTATGAATAATCAGAAATAACCACCACAGTTATAGTTACCAACATATAATGTAAATTTTTTTCTTTATTATTTGGAACCGATTATATAACTATGATAAATTAACAAGATTAATATAAATAATTATTTTATTTTATTTAATAATTTTTACACTACATTTTATTTTAAAAGATGTTTTTTGCTCTTAACTATTTTGTAGTTAACTATCCTTACACATAAATTATTTCGATTTATAATTTGCTTTTGATTTCTACTCTAAATTTAAAATTGAATAGTAACAGTACTTTTTTATTCTAAATACCAGATATTTTAAGAGAATTAATATAAATTACTAGCAGACCTATCGACTAGCGTCATTGTTCTTATGTTCTAAATTACTTCGATTCCACCTTCACATTTTTTTTTCACATTTTTAGTGCGACTTATAGAGTTATTATGCAATTTTTGATGTAAACAACTCATCCACATCATTTCATATCTGGAATAGAAATTTCCAAAATATTTCCAAAATTAAAGCTGTTTTAGGTGGTTTTAGTACTACTTATACTAAATTCAAACTTGATTTTTTTTTCAAATTGTTTCTTCAAACTTGTTTTCTTTTTTTTTTTTGGTCGTAGCTGTGATTAACTGAGAGTAAAAAGAAAATATATGATATAATTTTTGAATAATTTCTTCACTTAAAAAAAATTTGAATATTAAAAAAAAATTAATTGATAATTATTTAATTCTTTGACACGAAATAAAATCTAAAATTTACAACAAAACCTATAGACTATTCTTACTATAAACTTAACTAGCATTGAAAACATCTGATTTTTACCCTACATTAGTTACATCTACACATGACTTTACCACAAAAAGTTTTCCAAGTAAAATAATCTAAATAGAGAAAAAAACCTCTAATATAAATCAAAATAATATATTAAGCAAACACGCTTATTGAAATCATTCAACACTTTTTGTTTTGTTTCTTTTTTTCATAAAACTACCAATTCTTTTATTTTATAAAATCTAACAGTAAAATAACATCCAGTAACTGATATTGCATCGATAATATTACCATTTATTCTTTAAATATAAATCTCTATACCATTTTTACGAAATTGTGTGTTTTATAAATATAAAAATAAGAAAAAAAGTAGTATATTTCATATAAGTAATGCTTAATAGTATCTTTATTATATATATACAAAGTTTCATAAATGAGGTTTGTGGAATAAATCATTAATAATTATTTCTATTGAGTAAAACAATATCGTTATAAAACATGTCGCATAGGAATTATAATATTTAAACTTTATTATAATTATTATTATTCGGTCTTCAAACCTTGATGGTAGCATTTAAATATGACTGTACAATATTATTTCCTCTCTGACTAGAATATGTTGAACCTTCACTAGTATCAATGAAGTGCTAAAATTCTATACAGTTCAGAAAGGGAATGAAAACTAATATATATTGAAGAATCCAATAGAGTGAGTGCTGTGTTAACAATTTCAAGCAATTCGAATATTAAGATTCAAGTAAAACCATTACAAGTCCAACGATTTACCATAAACCATCTAGAAGAGGAGAATGCTTAGCTTTATAATTGCTGTCATTATATAAATCTTAACTTACATTAATTTTACGCTTTTTCAAGGTTATTATATAATTTTTGTTAGATAAATTATACTTTGAAGATGAACTGTGCATAACCAAACATAACTATTATTATATAATATGATTAGTATGTTATAATTTAATTATAAACCATTACAATTTAATTATATATAATTTGTTACAATATTATTACAATTTAATTTGTATATATCTATATAAATATTGTTAAAAATTCGACCGTGGAATAGAAACAAAACTAAAGTTTATCGGGACTCGGTCAGTTCTTCAGGTTCAACAAATAAAACTCTCATTGCCAACGTTTTGGTTTTTATTTAAAACCTTTTTCATAGGTAGAAGTATAAATTTTGAAACAGAAAAACTGTTTGGACATTATTTTACAAAGAAAAATAATTTGTAATGTAATACTTAGTTTTTCTGTTTCAGAATGTATACTTCTGCCTATGAAAAAGGTTTTAAATAAAAACCGAAACGTTGGCAATGAGAGTTTTATTTGTTGAACCTGAAGAACTGACCGAGTCCCGATAAACATTAGTTTTATATCTATATACTTATAACAACTCTAATGTTCTTGTTCAAATATTTGCACACGCTCTAAACTGAATGAAATATGAGAAAATTTTGTGGAAATCGAACTCACGCCCTTGGCATTGAAGGTATAGCACGCTACCGTCTGAGCCACAGGGACTTACGTACAATAAACACTCAAAACCCGATATAAATGACGTCGAAGTTTTAAGTAACAATTTTTGGACCAAAGTTATAATTATAATTAATTTAGAAAGGGAAATTTAATGAATAATCGACGAGAATATTAAATAATTATTCAATATATAAATAAATTATATGTATTATAGTTAACAGAAGTTTTAAAAAATATCAAAATAACATAAGTAAAATATTAAGAGCAGACATCTGTGTCCATAATCAAAAAACACTTTGTCGTAATGCCTATATTTTATTCTTTTGATATATCTATTTCAATAAAATTGATAGAGTAAGGCTTTTAATTTATCGGAAGGTTCAGTAAAGTTCTTAGTAAAACTAATCCTCTCTAAATAAAGGAGTCCAAGACTAATTGCATTGGCTGTAGCATCTCAGGAATTGACAACTTCTTCCAGTTGTCAAGAGAGGAACTGATGCTGATATCCTATAATGCTGGAATCAGTCTTACTTGTGCCGCAAATTTATTTCCAATTCATTTAGCATTTGCCATGCCTATTCATAAGTCTCAAGGAGAGACTCTACAGAAAGTTTTAGTTCATTTATGTAAAGCGGCATTTATACATGGCCAATTACATGTTGATCTTAGTAGAGTCAAACAGGAAGAAAACATTAAAGTTTTTTTTTTTTGGAAAATTCATTCCACAAAAATATCAATAAAGAGAACTATCTTAAAAATGTTTTCATTGTCCTCTTTATTATAAATGATTTAATTTAGAGTTTATCTGCATTTATCTGAACATGATTGCATTAAAAAGGTTGGATGATCCAATGGGTCACGGGTAGGCTAGCAATTAATATAGAAATTAAATATAGACGTACATATACTGATACACCCTGACAAGAAGATAAGCAATACTATTTGATAGAATTGTTTATCAAAAACAAAAATAAGTGAAATTAAAAATAAAATCTCTCATAAAATAATAGCAGAAAAACACTTGTTTAATATATTGGTTGATCCACAATAAGAAATGGGAAAACAAGACTAAGATCTTTCAACCATAACAAGCGTTCTTCGTCTGTTCTTCAACTGACAGTTGGGTTTTTGACTCTGACGAAGACCGCTTGTTACGGTTGAAAGATCTTAGTCTTGTTTTCCCATTTCTTATTGTGGTTTGATCATTGATTGTTATTTCACGTGTGTATGTGAAATCTTTTTATTAATATATTGGTTGTATGGGGAAATTTATTTTATTTCAAATCTGACGGGCAGAATTACGAAACAACTATTACTTTCTCTACTAACTACGTTTTCGCTTTTACTTTTAATACTTAAGTTACATTCAGTTATGCATTTGTAATTCTAGAAAGTTAAAACTTGATACCAAATTTGCTAAATAAATCCAATGGCAACGGATATTATATTTATTTATAGTTTTCAAATTGTTATAGGAAAAAATAACATAAACTTTGTATCAATGATGTTCTGTGCTTACAAAGAATGAATATTTTACTTTGTAAAATTGGATTGCTGTCCAACCTTATAATTCATTAAGCCAGTCCTTTGTAATCATAAAGAATATTAGAGGTAGTAATTAAAATTTCTGTTGAAAGTACTAAGTCATTAATTAGCAAATATTTGCATATCAAAGTCAATGTTTTGCGTTCATTAAAAATCTATTTGTTATCACTTTGTCAAAACATAGTTAATTCTTTTTTACAAATATGAAAAATTAATATGTTTATTTTAGAATGAATTATTTAAGTTTGGTAAAGATATTGATTAAAGAGATTGGTAATATAGATCTGGCATATAATAGGTTAGGTTAGGTTGGAATGGCAGTCCCTCCATAGAGCGCACACAGGTCAAAGGAATAGAGATTGAAAAAGGAAGAGAAGAAAGAAAAAAAAGGCCTTTATTAGCAGAGTTCACTCTATTGGTAGTAGAGCAAAAAGTAATAATAAAGAAAATAGAAAGATTTCGTTTCTATCAATGGTAAACATGAGCTGCATTTACTCATCTAACATCCTTTCAACTTTTCTATTTTTCAACTAAATTTATTCATCAGGTGTCTGATGTAGACATCGTTTCGTAGATGTCAACTTAAATTTCGTAATTTCTCCACATCCATATAACACCGACCAATACCAAGTGGTACCAATACTTTCAGAGTCACTACCATCATATTCTTTGTAATTATGTCTTCTAGTTCTCTTAATTGGTAAATTTGTAATAATTTTGTTTAATAGTGGTGCCAATTAAATACTTGAAAGAGTATATTTCTGATTGTGGCTACACCCTAATTTAATCAATAGCGGGAACTTAATACTGTTTTACACCCAGGAAGCCTCGTAGTGATTCTACCTGTACTTCCTGGCGTTCATTAAAATTGAGCTCTGTTATTAATGGTTTTTTGTTTCCATTCTTCTTTTTTTTTTATTTTTTTTTTAATTTTAGGGCAACTCGTTCTTATTTGCACCAAAAAGCTCCAAACCTTAACGGTATGTCTTTTTATTTGTCCCACCAGCTTTGCAAAGAAGTGGTGGTTTGTGCTTCAGTGTGGACGTCGCAGATGTCAGACCTGGCCAATAATCAATCATTTACAATCTCTGTGAATTGTTATTCACAAACACATGATTTTGATTGGGATATACAAACTCTTTGTGATACCACATTATGATTTTATAAAATAAATGGAGCATTTTAGTAAATGTTTTCGTACACTGTTACTTTTTGTACATAATTTTCAGATATATGAAACACTAAAAATAAAAAATAAGTTTCTAACCACATAGAGTAATTGAAATCAAAAGATTATTCCGTTATCATATCTAATAATTACATAATAAATAAGTACATATTAAATATTTGTTTTGCACTTTTTACTAAGAAAACTCACTCAACTAGTTTTAAAGTACATCATCAAAAAACAACTTTTCACAATGCTGTAAACTGCTGTATTTATTGTTCTTAACGCTTTTACATTAACTCAAAAAGTCACTTTAATGACTTTTACACTATTTTTTTAGGAAATTATAAAAAAATATACAATTTTTGTATAATTGTAAAATTGAATACTTAATTGTGAAATTATACAAAACTTACTCAATAAAAGTAGTA
Organism: Hermatobates lingyangjiaoensis; assembly: GCA_026182355.1. Taxonomy (NCBI): domain Eukaryota; kingdom Metazoa; phylum Arthropoda; class Insecta; order Hemiptera; family Hermatobatidae; genus Hermatobates; species Hermatobates lingyangjiaoensis. Next base: position 880,203 of record JAPFBL010000115.1, on the reverse strand, counting down.
ATGTTAATATATAGCATTTTTATAACCGGTAGATATTAATAATATTATATTCTTTTTAGTCTTTCAATAATAACATCAATTAAATAAGGATTTAATCGAGTTATATTAAGACATACTCATCATTCGTTCAGTCTACATTGAGTTAATAAACCTTGAACCTATAAGAATGTAACCTGCACATACAAACAAGGAACTATGATCAACACCTTCTGTGACTGGTTTGTGAATCTCCTAATCAACTGGAAGTTATCACAGGGGCAACATTCTTATCTTTGGGCAGGTTTATACAAGGTTCAATGTCCACTCTTACTATCCATTTATTCATGCAGAAAGTAAATAAATCTGAACATGTTTTCCCTCAAAGAGGATGTTAATCCATTAGTCTCGAGACTGTATGATGTTAGGTATAGCTTATTAATCCCTACACTAAATACATTTCAATTATGTAAAGTTTAGGACTCCCAATGTAACATCAACAGGAATATGACTAACCCATTACTAGAAATGGGTGCCAAATAATAAAGACCTACATTTTCCGCCTCTAGAACAGCACTAAAAAGTGAAAGAAAAAGTAATAATTGTGGGTGTTAGAAAACAAACAAACATTTCATGTAAGTCAGTAATCATTTTGAGCTCCAGTAAATATATTAATTTTAACAAAATTTATTCATAAATTTAAATTTTTAGTACAATATAAAAAGCAGTTATTCTTAACTGAACATGCGTTATATTTATCAAGAAGATTTATCACTACAATTAATATTCAAATCTACCATTTGATTTCATTAATTTAAGAAAATAATTAAAAAAAAGTTATATATTAAATTAAAAAGAGTCGTTGATGTAATAGAAATCGGTGAATCAAAAGTTTGTTTGACATTTAACACTTATCTCTAAGAATTATTACTCGGTTATTTTTTTATTACTCTTATTAGGAAGTTTTTTTAATGCAAATTGCTTTATATCAAGGGTCTTCAACCGGTGGGTCGCGAACCCCAAGAAGGTCGCGAAATGTTTCAAATTGTTTATTTCTAAATAGAAAATAATGGACTAAATTAAATAAACAATTAATTTATTATTAATTCGGCACATCAACCTCATTTTAAAGTTACTACTGATCAAATTTATTTTAATTTTCCCCTTTTTTATTTTTGTACTCACTTAAAGGTCGAGAATAAATTTTGGCGTCAAAAATGGGTCGCGATGTAAAAAAGGTTGAGTATCACTGCTCTATATTGACAAGAAATTACGAATTGTTGGTGTGGCATTCATCATGGAACAGAACGTCGGAGGTTTAAGTACTTTATTGTACAGCAAAAAGGCAGTTTATATTTGTAAATTTATCATATATATTTTTTCTTTAAAAAATTTTTGTTCTAAATTAATTGACTATGTTTAGATAAGGAGAGATAATTAGTATTGATTCATCGTTACAAAGATAATCAGAGATGAGTAAAGCGTTAAGAAGAGTTCAGTTTGAGCTTTTATATCCCATTGATGGCTGGATTGTAACTTTTATAGCACAACAATCGCCTCGTTTATCCTAACTGATCCTAACAACTTCTCCATCCCTATAATTTGCAAGCGATGCACAAAAATTTTCGTTGAACACTCTCTTTACCAAATATCAATTTGTTGGCCTCATTCAGGAGAGGGGGATCTCCATTATTTAACCCGGCTTTAACTGTTCTTTTCAAAAAAAGTTACTTTTGTGTCTTGTAAAGTTTTTTTTTTAAATCATATATAAAAAAATTAAAAGAAATCTTAAAAAGAACATTTGCTTCGTCATTTCAATTATTAGAAAATTATAAATATTCATCGATTTTTTATGTGACAAAAAGAGCATATATATGATTTCTAAAATATATATTACTAAATCACAACTATAAATAAAAGAGAAATGTGACATTTATAAATTGTCCTTATAATGTCAGGGAAGTTTAAACCTAGGATTATGTTTCTTTTATTGAAAATATCTGGGATATTTTTCCTGATATTCTTTATGTGTGGAGTTCTTTTTTATGTGTGCAGGTGTTTTTTTCTGCATATTCAGTTGATCTTCATATCAATACTGGTTTAAAACAGAAATTTTTTTCCTTATTTCCCATTAATCAATTAGCGGCATATAAAACTTAAAAGTGTTTCATGAGTACCTTTATTTGTTGATAAAAAAGTACTGGGCAATTGTCGATTCAATATAAACAGAGACGAAAAAAAAATTCTTTCTCAAAGGAAATGTTCATAAAAACAGAAAGAGTAAATTACCAGATGTGAGAAGAAAAAATAGAGATCAACCATTTACGTTAGGTTAGGTTGCAGTGGTAGTCCCACAAGGGAACACACGTAGGCGGAGCATTGGCCCTTTGTGATACCACACAATGAAGATTGATTCTATATAGGAAGTCCTAAATTTTGCTTAATTCAATTGTATGTTAGAGTATGGACATACTTTAACGAGTACCTGGCATAACACAGGCTCGGGACCGACGGTTTAACGTCCTTCTCCAAGGGACGCCGTGATCAGATTTATTCACCTCCCACATGAATAAATCGAGAGCCAGGATCGAACGACGGTCCTATCAGTTCAGAGGCGAGTACGTTAACCACTGAGCTAACCTGGTTCCTATCAAACATTTAAGAAATAAATCCATTTAAGAAATCAATTTAATTCTACTATAGGGTAAGTATAGACCAGTGTTTCTCAAACTTTTTCGAGTGACCGCCCCCTTGGGCCATAAACCTGTAACTCAACACCCTTGAATAATAATCAGATTCCGAGACTAAATAACCAAATGAGTAACATTTTAATAATTAAATTTAAATAATTACTAATCAAATATTTATTTACAATCCAATAGATATATTGTTTCATAGCATATTTATGCAAAAGAATTAATACACAATAAAAGAAACTTAGGTGAGAATATACTTTTAACATAAAAATGAATTATCAAAACAAATAATTTTAAGAAACCGTTTCCTAGAAGTTAACATGCCGTGTTTTCACTTAAATTTAGAAATCATATTGCATAAACATTTTTAATTTATGAAAATAGAATCCCCGCTCCTTTTTGTATTACTGTCCCCCGATATCAAAGCACCACCCCCAGGAGGGCGGTACCGCCCAATTTGGGAAACACTGGTATAGACAAACATAAAAGTCAACTAAAAAAGTTATAAAAATAAATCTCAATAAGAAAAATAAAAAAAATAGATAATATTGAAGAATAGAACAAAATAACAAAAAATAAAGAATTACGAATAATTTACTCTAAAAATAAAACTTAAGTTTATATTCCGAAAAGTTTATTAGTTTAATGTTTAAAGTTTCATAAAAAACTGATGTCAATATTTTTTTTTTCAAGAAAACAATTTCCTTTTAGACTGTAATATAAAAATTTCCATTTTTCATAAGTTCAAACGAACAGCTTTCCATTTATTCTCCAGAATGGAAAGAACTAAAAATCCCTTTTACTTTTTTTAAAAAAGATGAGTGCAGACAATTTATCTTTAAATTGTATAAATATTCATGGACAGAATTTTTTTTGTACTTCTATCAGTTGTATTTGCTTTTAAAAAATTAAATAAATATATGACATACGTTAATATTTTAAGACAACAACTAAACGAGGGTGAATTGAATGATGACCTTTCCAGTGTTTGAAGGGTCATAGATATATGACTCTTAATTCCTATTTATGATTTTCTTTTAATATTAATGTTAATATTAGAGATTTTTTTAGGAATTGAAGAGAAAAGAATTATTGAATTTGAGTTATAGGTAATTAGCTGTACTTGTTTGAAAGATTTCTGCACTTAATAGTGAAAATTTTAGGCTAAACAATCAGTGATACAATAGTTTCATCTTGCAACCCAGTAGACGACTTTCTAGAGAAGCAGAAAGATAACTGGGTAGATAATATTATGAATAATTTCAACTGACTATTCTGATATATAACAGAACATTTATACAACATTACAATCTTTCAAGCTTTTATCAGTATGAAAAAACTGTATGAAAATAACAACATATCTCTGATACTGATATGTTATCTATTTTAAAAATGCCTACTTCTTTTGTGATTCTCATAGGGTGAAGCATTTACAGATTATAGCGGTTTTTTTATATCTATACATTAATTCTTTTGAAGAATTTCTGTATCTTAACAAAATATTATGACTGTAGATAAGCTGTTTTCTTTTTTTAAGTTAACCTCTTTAAAAAGAATAATAATAAATATCTGGTGTGATATGCGATACTGCTTTCATTATCACATTATAAGCATACATTTTTTTTAATGCGAATTTATATACATTTATATAAACAAATTCCTGCTTTAATTATTTGTTTCTCTTTACATGAAGTAATTCATTTGAATAAATAGTAATATTTAATTAATAATTAATAAATTATAAATTAATAATAATAATGATAATTTAAGTAATATTCATTAATAAAAAAAATAAAAATTTGTTTACATTGGTGAAATAATTCAACGTTACTGCATGAAAATTGAATGCAGTAATCATTGCATTTAATTTCACAATTAATGCAATACTTGTGAAATTGCAATGCAATGAAATTAAATGATTGCATTTAATTTCAATGATTACAAATTTATTTAGAAGATATTTGTAAAGCCAAATTGACTGGTTTAGCATTAGTAAGTTTGCTGAGCCAATTTACTATTTAGCTTCTTTATTATTAGTTGTGCAATCCGTAATTGTGTGGTATTTACTCATTCTGAGGTAAATTTTTCTTTATTATATATATTTAAATATATTATTAAATATATTAAATATACAGGGTTGGTCAAAAGTCACACGACACTAAAATAAAATTTCGAAAACCAATGTTTATTTAATGTTATTTATTAAGGTTTTCGTATGTTTTCACAATTTTATGTTGTTTAAATATTATTTTATGTTGTTTTAAATATTACTAATAATAATTAATTAATTAATTTTATTAATTAATTAATGTCGCTCAAGAAGGACGTCAGTTTGAGCAATTTTAAAGAACCTTTATGTTCAAGTTTTATTAAATTCCTCCCTAATAAAATCCTTATAATAAAATGGGTTTGATTTACTGTCGGGTGACTTTTGGCCAAACCTGTATATAATTATAATAATAAATAATTATAATAATAAAATTATATAATTATTATAATTTTTTCCTCCCAATACCATGTCATCATCATTTATAAACCTATTTATTAATCATTGATGAAGTATATAACCCAAATGTAATAAATGTTAAAGATTGTTAATTTCTTTACCCTCCAGGAGGACCTTACAAGATACAGGTAATGAAAGTTTATTATTTTTTGATAGCGGACTCTATGATTCTGCTAATCAGTTTGATTAATCAAACTGATTAATCACTACTACCACTCAATTTTACAATATTTTAACAGGCTGTTAGATATTACGTATACAGGTTAGCCTAGTTAAAATTAAAAACCAAAACTAATAGATTATAAATTATTTTGATATTATAATTACTAATAAAAATGTTTATTTAATCCACGGTTTATCCTTTAAATGATTTCAATGGCAAATTGAATAGTTACACGTTTAAATATTTTTTATATAAGATATGAGATATAATAATATCTCATTTTTAGATTTTCCCTTTAGGATATATCTACGTTACAACAAGAAATTATCCTGACAATTACCTATTGTTTAAGTTAAAAAATTGTCAACTAAGTATAAAAACATCTGTTTAAATTCTAGATATATATTACTCCTAATGGCAACCTTAATATCTGTGCTGGTCTTCTCGAATACATTTATTATTAAAAATATAACCATACTTGGCTAACACTTGTTTTTGTTCATGATTTCTTTAGTTCTAAATAAAACTCCCATTAGTTTCCTGCATAATAGAAGCTGATGAAGAACTCCGTGCTAGTAATGTATGGTTATTGCTTAAATAATGTTTAAAAGAAAGAAGTACTGCATTATTTCATAGAATGGTGAATGAAATACAAAAGAGTTGTGAGAAATAAAATTTAAGAATGTGGAAAACACATTTGACAAAATAGAATACTCTATTTAATTAAATTAAAATTATAGAAACACACTAACAATTTTACCGAAAAAATAATTAATGTATCTTTTATAATATAATACCGTTTTGGCAGTTTCTATAAAGAAGTTCTGGTTATTGGCTTCAAAAAAAGTGATTTAGGTGTTAAACTATTTAAGCTGTCCCAATTTCATTATGAATAGCGCTATTATTCTAAACTGTAGATGTTGTCAGGTTCTTAGGGCTCTTCATTGACAAACGACTAACCTGGAGTCTTCATACCAGACTGAAAAGATTTGACCAAAAACGACGATTCTTATTATTGTATTGACTTCTCGGGAAACACTCAAAATTAACGCTCAACACTAAAGTGCTGTTATACTCCTACAAAACATTACTGAAACCGATCTGGTATTAATGACTTGAATTATGGGGTTGTGCTTAAACTTCAAATATTCATAAAATACAGTCAAAAGCAATCCAAAATCCTCCGCACTATCACTAATGCTCCTTATTATGTCACAAATTACACTCTTCATAGAGACCTAATAATTCCATTTGCACAAAATTTAGCTTTCTGATCGTTAAAAGATGTTTTTTTAAACGATCTGTTCTGTCTTGAAATATTTTTAAAGAGTTAGCTTTGCTTATGATCATATGTTTTATGTAGTAAGTCTCTACTTCATGTCCATACATACTAGTCGATTAAAAAAAAAAATAGAATTTGGTTTAATTTGTTTAGAACCACGAATACTTTCATCTGTTAGAACAAACTTAAAACTGATTATTTTAAATGACTTATGGGTTCACAAACGTTAAGAAAAACACAAAGAAAACAGACAACAGATGAACGAAAATAGCTGGGAATGTAGATAATTCAATATTTTATATAAATAGTTAAACAGAACATAAATCAAAAATTTATTCATGGACCAGTTAAATAAATAGGTCATTCAATAACCATAATCTATATCAGGTATATTAATATAGTAAATCTGTTGTTCAAAATTTCGTATTTCACACAGGAAAAAAGACAGGAAGGTCATCAGTAGGATGATAATTTTTCTTTAGTAGGTTACTAAGGATATCTGTTGTACTACTGTTAGTATTAATAATTAATTAATTATTAATTAATTAATAAACAAACACTTTTGTTTTATTACTACAATAGTATAATCTCTGTTGTACTACAGTTAGCAATTTAAGAGTTTCGTTCACATTTACTTTTTTTTACAAAACAATTTTATAATATGCTCTTTTTCTTTTGGAGGGATCATGTAAACAACACAAACAAATCTTTTGATCTTCAAAAGATGAAGAAATCTTCATTACACTCAAATCTTGTCAAAATTATTACTATATCTGAATATAACATATAGTTAATATGATACTTCATGGTTGTATTTAAAAAAAAAATTAAATAAAAATATTATTTCGATAGTATCATAGAAATTTTTTTTAACTGGAAGAAAGCAAATGACATTTTATCAAAAAGACGCAGTAAGGTGTTTTGAATGAAATATAGGGAAATGTGCTTCCTCTATAATGTGAAATATATTTACCTGTGCCGCTTGACAGGAGGAAATCGACAAGCAATTTCAAATAGAACTGAAGTCCCACGACCGATGACGTTACACATCTTTCTGTCAGTGCAATCCAATCATCTCAGAATATTTCATTCTCTTTATCATTATGTATCTACAATAAATTAATAATTACATATAACTGAAATGTAGCATTATATTAACATATAATAATACATTTCTACAACATGCAACGGTAAATAAATCAAATTATCCCCGCTCATTATGTTGATGACGACGAATTTTAGGTAAAATATGAAGGATTTTCAGTTTTGATGTGTCATTGAAATTTGTCACTTGTCTATTAGTGACTTATATTGGTTTATAGCAAGCCTGTACGTCTTCGAGGGGTCTTTTTTCAAAAATTCGGAGATGATACATGGTATTCCAAAATATCTTTAGAAATTATAGAATAGTATAAAACATCATTATTAGTACACCAGATTAGCTGTCTGTCCTTCGGATTCATTGAAGAACAAAGAGTTAGAACCTCTGACCCTTAGGCAAACAAACTACAGTTGATCATGTGAGAAAAACTTGGTTTCACTCACTTCAATTCTTGTCGTAGATAGAGTTTCCCCTTGCGACTTAGTTAACGTTATTGTGAAACAGATGCTGACGGGACATTGCAATCGTTTGAATTGAAACGGATAGTGGTTCGAAATCAATGGTATGCTTACACACTATGGCGTATCTGTGCAGTGCACGAACTCAGAGTCGTGTCCCGTTGCACATTTTTGGGACACTCGAATTTCGTAACATGAAATTTGTTGCTGCTACTACATCACAGCATGATGGGTGCTTCATTATCCAAATTCAGTTGGATAGTGAACTACTTCCTCATCACTAATCATTCTGTTTACTGACTTTTAAGTTCTTTCTTCTGCTTGATATAGCTAAAGAACTTGTTTGTTGCTTTCATATAAAGAACTTGTTTGTTTGGGCATATTTTCATATGGCCAAATGGAATTAAAATAAACTAACAATACCTACTTGCTATACCTGTATATTTTCAAAATAAATATATCTGTGAAGTTAGCCAAAGACAGCTTAAATGTCTACAACATCGCTTCTACGTTGAATTTTCAATCCAATTAAAGCTTGGATTTTAAGGTAGACATACAAATCTAATGACAAAGTGTCACCTTGCTATGTTTTATGGTAGCTGAGTTGACTTGTGACAAAATTTTACAAACAAACCGACAAATCGACAGACAGAAATTTTTTGAATCGTGGATTTAGTTTCTGTAATGTATGAAACGTAAAGAAAACTTGAAATAAGACAGTTGTAAGCAATGCACAGACAAAACAATGCTTTTATGTATAGAGATCTGCTAGTGAGATATTTTAGTTAATTTTTAGTAGCATTGCTCTATCTTAAAGTTTTTCTGAAGCTGCTATGACGAATTTTAAGTTATATGGCATCCGGTTCCTCTTTTAGAAATATTACTGTTTGCTAGCTATTGCTTTATAAATATTATTTTACGGTCGAATGGCTCTACCTTGATACTCTTTAAATTTCATTTACTTGACGTCTTCACTTTATGAATTTTTTCTACTCGCTTTTTCTTAATCTTCAGAGTTTTGTTCATATTTATTTTCTTTTTACTTAATATATTTACAAGACAATTTTATAATGTGTTTGCTTCCTTTTGAAGGGATCATCTAAACAAGAGAAACAAAATTTTTGATCTTCAAAAGGCGAAGAAAGACAACTTCAATTGAGTGTAATTTAAATTAAATTGTTTTTTTACCATATTTTTTTTTATAAAACAGATGGGAAAGTTTAACAATGATTCATCTAAACAACAGCAGCTTCTGTTGTGAAAACCGTTATTGATTACCCTCCAGCCAAAACCCTCTGGGCTATGGGGATGTGTAAACTTTTGTCGGAGGTAAGTGAGGAGCAGACTAAGAGAAAAGTTGGTATTTTCAGAAGTGTTCAGCGATGTAAGAGTTAAGACATATTAAATTACTTATCTAAAATTAAATTTCTAAGATGTAATGGTGTAAAATTCATAGAAATTTAATTTGAAAGGCATGTTGAAGAAGCAAATTTTTCCTTCTTATGTTTAAAAAATAAAAATATGGAAGTAATAACTAAATAATAATAACGAATCAGTAAATAATGATAAATAACTGAATGTTTAAATATAGAAGTGTAAAAAGTTAATAAAATACCCAAATAAGAATGTGAGATATCATTTTTATGTTTTTACCTTTAATTATTCATAGTTATTATTCATACTTACATAAGTTATAACTAGAGTAAGATCATCTTTAAGCTTTCTGTCCGGCCAGACATAAGCATGGACCGGTAAATGGTGTTTCTTCTAAGTCAAGCCTTGGAAATGCCAAACAATTTTTGGCGAAATGTCGGCTTATAATCAAGAGTTGTATGTTTTATGAACAAAATCCTCAAGAACCCCTTGTGTGAATTTATATATATATATATATATATATATATATATATATATATATATATATAACCTCCAGAAAAACTTAATGCATCTCGAAACTTCTATTCAATAAAATCGTTCCATTTTATTATGACTCCTATGCTTCCCTTATATTCAAGTAATGATTCAAAATCTCATAAGCTTTTAACATTCAATATTCATTCCTAAAGGTATTGGCTCTAAGCTTTACCATACATGACATGAGAGAAGAAAAACGAGGGGTAGTATCAACCCAATTTCCTATAAGTGATCTTGTTATTCCTCTTGGTTGCTCTAAAAGGGTTCACCTTCCACGGTAGTTTTACAAGTATAAAATTAAGAAAATCAAGGAAAATTTATTATAATAAAATAAGATTTCCCGTAATACATGTTTTGAACATATGGTGTTTGATGCCAAATTGTATTATATCTCAGATATAGATTACATGAACTTTTTAGGAAAGAAGGAATCCAGGACTTCCTTATATGATGAGAGAATTTAATCAAAGTTTTGAACACTACATTATATAAATAATGCGTTTGTTTCAGAAACGTTTCATTTTTTTTACTTTACTATAAGTAAAGTATAGTGATCGTGAAAAAATTCGATATCGAGATTTTGACGGAATTACATGTTTTGAGGTACCAGAAGTCGTTTTATGACGTTTTTACGATGATGTCTGTGTGTGTGTGGGTGGGTGGGTGCGTGGGTGAGTGCGTGTGTTAGCATTGCTTGTTACCACGCTACGGTCCAGAATCTTTGATGCATCAAGTTGATATTTTACAAAAAAAATGGGACACATAGTGTAGATGATCCCTATTGTTTGGGAAGAATTATGCATGATGGGAAAGTCACTTTTTTTGCCAAAAACCGTTTTTTTTAAAACATTTATTTCTCCTAAACTAATAACCCTAGAGTTTTGAAATCTTGACATTATCTTTGAAGTTACAAATGCAACAAACGAAAAATATATTCAGAATTTTAAGACAACAGGAAATATTTTTTTTCAATAAAATGTAAAAATTTTGACTTATAATTCAATCTCAAACCTTGTGAGAGCGATACAAGCCATACTGTTTGACGGACAAGAATGAAACTATGCCTACAAATAGAACATTATATGGCGAATGAGTTGAGATATTTTTTTTGAAATTACTTTCGCTAAAGGGGCGTTACAGTACGATTTGTGTTTTCAGAAAATGATTTTTTGACGCTAAACGGCTCATTAAAAAAAATGAAAATTTGACCAAAAATGGAACAAAAAATTAGCAATTCACAAAAAAAATTCATGAAGTTTCAATTACGGGAAAGAGCAATAACGATATAAAAACTGTTTGTTTATTCTAGACTAAGAGATCACCTGCTATACTTGTCGAATTTTTTGTATTTTTTTACATTGTTTACATTGACTTAGAAATTTTTTGAGCGAATCCACTGAGATAAAATTGATGTTTCTAATGGAAAAATGAAAATATATTATTGACTTATAAGAGATGTAAGAGGAATAATATTGTGCAGGTAAATGATAACACTCATTAAAAAAAAAATCGTATATATGTTATTTGACAAAGAGGAAGGAAATTGATCTTATTAAATACTAAGAAGCCATAAAATTCCCAGTATAATAATTCTGTTAAAAACCAAAAATGTAAAAGATAATTCAAAATTGAAATCTTTCGTTTAGAGATTAATAACTGTAATTATCGTACATCTTTAATTAACAAATCACCTTAAAACAACATTTTCTTCGCTATTTAAGAAGTTTTTCAGAGAAAAAAAGAGTATTTTACTGTTTCAAATTTGAAAATTTTACAGTAATATTCAATGTAGAAGGATGTCAAGTAAACGATGTAAGAAATCTACTGGCTATTTGAACAATAGCCATGTTCTCTTGTAGGATACTATTTCGTTTCAAGAAATGTTCACTTTGGTTTTTCAAAAATGTTATTACTGCTGTAGTTATACTAATGAAATTATTTGCAAATAATAAATTATTTGTGATGTACAAAAATAAGCTTATAAATTGATATGTCCTTCAATCACTATCTGTACTACCTCACGAATGGAATGCTAATAATTATATCCCATTTAGATATTTATGTTATGCTTAAATGATACGTTATATTTTATATACTCAAGAAATTTGACGTTGAGTTACTTATAGTAAAGTAGAGTGTAGGCCACTCCAGATTTTTTTCATTGTTAATAACTGCTACAAGAAAACTGAATGCAAATGTATAATTTTTATAATATTTCTAATTTGTGTACAAAGCATACCATTACAAAATGTTAAACTCTTTATCCGGTATTTATACAGGAGAAATGATCCCCAAATAATTTCATTACAACATGAATAGGTTTCTATTAGTACATAGAATACAAGCATTTAAACCTGCTACTTTTTTTTTAAACTTTCAGAGTTGAGCTTCCAATTAGTTAAAACTATCAGTTGTGACGTGATTACCAATGTATCAAAAACAGTAAGTTTAAAATCTGACAATGATGTTAAATTTTTCATACTGAACATTCGACATCTTGTGTACTCAGATTCCTGTAGTGGGTATAAAGCTGTTAATTCAGAGTATGTACGATTTCAGATACTCCTTAATGATCTAAATTCGAATAAATTTCGGCTAGCTCAGTGGTTATGTGCTCGCCTCTGAATTGATAGGACCGGGGTTCGATCCTCACCTGGCCCTCGATTTATTCACGCAGAAGGTGAATAAATCTGAGCGCGTCATCCCTCGGAGAAGGACGTTAAACCGTCGGTCCCGAGCCTGTACGATGTTAGGTACTCGTTAAAGATCCCTACTCTAAATACATTTGAGTTAGGCAAAATTTAGGACTCCCACTGTAGAATCAATCTTCATTGTGTAGTATCACAAAGGGCTAATGCTCTAACCTAATCTAACCTAAGTGACTCAGTCATGTCTAAAATTCCGCCGAATGAGCTAGGTACACGTTGAACCTGTAAAACAACACTGACAGTGAAGTGTTATAGAAAAAATTGTGAAAACATGTGTTTCACAGGTAACAGCCTAAAAGAGTGTTACAATGTCTCAACGTTGTGTATAGTAAGGAAGCTTTCAATATGTCCAACCCACATTTTGTACAAATTAATTTAATATTGTAATTTAAACAATTTAATGTCATATTATTCAATAATAACAGTAAATAAATGTTAATAAATTGATACGATATGTATTTATTACTAATACATGTAGTATCAATACGGTGCAGAACGCTTATTGAAAAAAAAGAATACACTTACACTATCAATTGGAATTGTTTTCTACTGCTTCTCAAACTCTTTAATACTGCATTTTTCACAATTTTAGAGATATGTCAATAGAAAACTGATTATTTTGAATGTGATAATCGTTATTCTGCAGTTTTCAGCATGAGGAGGGAATGTAATTGAAACGAACATTTATAACTGTTCTATGAAACAATTGTGCTCGTGTTTTCATTAAAAACTCATGACACTCCAACCACCAACGACTAACGAATATTCCCATACAAAACAGTACACGTCGTAATGAGCGGTTCCGGACCAGAGGTCCACTAGTGCTAAATTTTCATCCTACTGTTTTTGTTTAGGGCAGTAAGAATTGTCAATACTGGGAACGTCAGTCTGTCAGGGAAAGGAGTCGTATTCATGGTCGTAAGGTCTTGCAGCTTTGCATTGTCTGAGGTACTGTACAATTTATAAGCCGTCAGGTTGTTATACTTAGCTCAAGAAGGGAGCTATTAGGACTCATAGGATTGGGAAATGTTGTTTGTTGGATTCAGTTCCCGAAAAAGGAGATTGGGATGGGTGGGCAGCTTTTTGTCTTCATCGTTGGCAAGTCGACTTATGTAGCAATTAATTGATTTTCAACTCAAATCATGTTGAATATTGACATTTCTAGCATACCATGGAGCCCTAGCTATAAGGCAGGCACATTTATTCTGTACAACTTGGATGCAGTTCTTGTTCGTGGGCTACGCTCCAAACCAGACAGTATCTATATGTCATAGTCGGACAAATGACGGCCCTAAAGACAGGGTCCTCTAATATCAATTTTCTCTCCCAGAAAAATAGCAATTTGTAAGGCTCCAAAAAGGAGACAGCCTTCTATACAAAGTCTGCAAATGCATTCATATCTGCAAACATCAATTAGACATAGCCTTACAGATACTGTTTTGCACAGTGTTGAAAATAAAATCTATATTCTACTTATTATTGAAATTAATAACAAACTAGATGTCAGTGTCAGGCATCTAGTTCAACTTTAATAAAAACAATTTGTTCATAATTAGAATCTTTCTGACTTATTACATTCGTTTAACGAATAAACTAATGGAGTAAGTTTCCTTGGGTAAGAGAGGTTTATTCTCAACAAAATATAGGGATTGCGAATTAATTAATTCTATAGGCTTAGAGACTACCCATTTGGCTAAGAAGGAAATATTTTTAAATTAACTTTAGTTATTAATTTCCCTTAGGCCTTTGTAGAGATTTATGCATTTTAATCTGTACTCACTTATGTTAAATTACTTCATGGTGGAAGAAAAAGGTGACTATACTAAAAAAAAAAAAAATACGAAATTATCCTTACCTTAGGAGGGTTAATTAATACGATTTTATGAAAAATGTGAACTACAATATGCCAGCTTATTGAAAAAAAAAAGTATTTTTAAAATTTATATTAATCTTTGCTTATTACTCTTACACCCAAAAATAATCGTAACTCTGAACATAGAAAACTGTTTATTTTTAAAAAAAAAATTATTAAGAACGTAATGGATGATAAGCGTATATTAAGTTCCAATAAAAACTTCCTAATCCTTTGCTTTATAAATTTTTTAACATAAAAAAATCAGTTCATATCTTAATTGAAAAAAATTAGATACAAATAAAGGAAACAAATCTGGATATACAAATTTATAATGTGAATAAGTTTATTTTAATAAAAACGTGTTGGCTTTGATTTATAATTTGACTATATATTCAATGAAATTTACATATTAGAATAAATATGATTCAAAGGGTTATCTTTACGTTCACAAGAGTTGGGTTCAATAAAAACCTAAATACTCATCGCCTAGAAAATGGTATACTGAGAGGTTGTTTTGTAATATTAAACCTTGAATTTAAACAAACAATTAACTAGAATTATTACATTTGGGCCATTGTAATTCAGTCAAGTTAAATTATATTTCTCTTATTTAGGTAACACTGAAATCTTTATGCTTCAAATGACTGTGTCATCATAATTTAAGGCAAATTATGCAAGAAACTTGAATATTAAGAATTTATCTTAGACATATTTAAGGCTGAATTAAATTAAATAACCACAAGCACTAGTCATAATATTACTCAAAGTAATTGCTTTGAAACTTTCTTAGATGTTAAATATTGTTAACAGATTTATGATATTCCATACTGATGAAATTTGAAGAAATTTATGTTACAAATACACAAAAAATAGTGTTCATATTAAAATTACTTACCATTGATATTAGTAACACAACTTGCTTCTGCTAATACTTAATATAGAACAATCCTGATTCTATGTATCATGACTTAATAAATGTATTTTTTAGATTACTTTTTTTTGTAATCTAAATACTTTTTCCAAAATATAACTTTGGGTTGAAAATGAGGATTTGTTTTTCTTTCTTACTTATTTAAACCGAGGGTGAATTACACTATTGGGGGTGCCAACACAACTTTGGGTCACCCATCAAAGTGTTAACCAGGACCAGAATTGCTTAAATTCATAAACAATATATATATATATATATATATTGAGATTAAATTTTCTGCCTACTTTTGTCTTGATCAGTATTTTGGATTTATTTTCCAAATCTCGAGTTAATCCTTTAAATTCTCCAGAAACCAGGTATATTAACTCACCATATGATTTTCTGTCCAGTTTTAATGATATTTATTATTACTGTTGGTAATGATTTGTTTCCAAATTAGTTTCATTGTGGTAAATTAATCCATATATATATATATATATATATATATATATATATATACGGTACTGTTTTCTTGACCACAAAATATTCACAAAACACTTTTTCTTTTTCTCGGAGTTTGGTCAGGGTAAATATATGGAATCACCTTTTTGCCAACGTTTCGTCTTTATTTCAAGACATCCTCAGGGCTATAAACTAACAAAAAACAATAAACAATGGACATAACTAACAAAAAACAATAAACAATGGACATTATTATGTCCATTGTTTATTGTTTTTTGTTAGTTTATAGCCCTGAGGATGTCTTGAAATAAAGACGAAACGTTGGCAAAAAGGTGATTCCATATATTTACCCTGACCAAACTCCGAGAAAAAGAAAAAGTGTTTTGTGTATATATATATATATATATGTATATATATATTCGAATGTTCGTATATTTGGGGAGCAGGCCTTCATTGATACATGTTCTATTAAAAGCTATGCCTATTTCTATTTTGACACATTTTCGAATTAATTTTTCAAATTTCCTTACCTCTGGCTTCCATAAGTTTGGGACAAGATAAATCAGTTCCCCAAAATTTTTATTTCTGTATATCGACATGTTTCGGTCTTCATCGACCATTATCAAGGATGTTATTTAGAATCGTAGTTTCACAATTTACTTAAAAACTAATATAATTTTAAACTGAAAAAACTCAAATAAACTATTCGCAAAGTCAACTGCACGTAAACATGACAACGGAAGTTATCAACAGGTAGTGACAAGGTGAGGTTTCCCAGGGTCTTTTCTTTACCTCTCGTTGATTGGTTCGTCTTCTGACTGCCTTCGTACAGTTTCAGAATTCTTGTGAATCCACTGGCCTGGCTGTTGATAGTGGGTTCTTTTTTTAGAATAAAAATGGCTTCCAAAATTTGCAGTCTTATATGGCCATGTTCCTGTTTTAAAATCACGGTGTTGGCGTTTAGCATTTCCCTCGTTAATCTTAATCCATGTACTGTTGCAACATGTTCCTTAGGTCCTCCGGATGCAAGATGCATTGTGAGCCTTCTGGAAAGCGTAGTTCAGCGTAAAGGCTCAGCCTAACTTTTAAGAGAAAAAAAATTACAATGAAATGTACCTGCCTTCGAATAAGAAATAGATGTACCCTATACCCCCACCCATGTCCATTCCATTACCAGTCAGTCTTATTCAGAGGCACTCATCCTTAGGTTCGTACTTTCCGCCTTATTTTATTTTATATTAATTTTTGTACTTATTTACTTTGTACTATAGATAACTCTCTGGTGTCATTGTATTTTTTTAGTTAATGCCTGAGGAAGAACACTACGTGTTCGAAACGCGTTGTTTATATCATTAAATTTTTATATGTGGAGACCATTTCATTAGATTTTTACCCTACAATGAGTAAATACCACATAATAACTGATTGCACTACATTAGAGATAAATTAATTGTTTAAAGGACTCTGATGCGAATACTATAAGCATGTAATAGCATATATGTAAGATTATATTGAATAGAATCAAAGATTTCTGCTTTGTTCAATGACAAAATATTTCATTTCATTAATCTCAAAGTACGACTTCAGGTGCAAAATGCATACTAACTTCTACCTTTCTGCCATTATTTTGATAAGAATTGAGGAAAACATTCATACTTTTTCAACGTTATGAAGTTTGTAATGAATAATAAATGATGCATTTCGTCATTACCACAGAGGTTAGTATTATTAATATTGAACATATAATATACCGTTTTACCTCATACACTGCTGCTGAAGCTCTCGGACCGGTTTCGGGTGTCACCCATCTTCAACAAGAAATGATCTACTTGTTGAAGAGAGATCATTTCTTGTTAAAGATGGGTGACACCCGAAACCGGTCTGAGAGCTTCAGCAGCAGTGTACGAGATAAGACCGTATATTATAGTTATAATATTAATAATAAATGAGTTAATTCATTTTACAAAAAAATTATATATCATTAATTGATGCATACTTATTCAGGTAATTATTTTTTCCGTTAATGATTTCTTGCTAATATTAATAGCAAGAATTTATTATTTTTTTTATATGAGTCCTGCTTCTCACCTGATTCTATTTTTTATGTAAATATCGATATATGGGCTGTGATTGGAAACAGCACATTTATTTGCCAATGTAGAAGTACAATGATAGATATTGTTCTACAAAATATTAATAAAGCTATTAGTAGAAAGTAGATATTCATCAGATTGAAATCGCATTAGGATATACCTGGTGCACCTTCGCCCTTTGGGAAGGCGTGTTCCAGTTACATTTAATAGTCAAGTATCACATCACAGGAGAATTGAAGCCCTGTGTTCAATGTTTTAATGGTGATGTCTTCAAGAAATAGATTCCCGAGAGCTACAAAGTAGAGAGTAGTCCTTCATTCCTAAATCATTCACCCCTTGGGAGACGATCTTTTTCGTTTCCTTTTTTTTGTGAATAGACATCTTTCTTAAGTTTTCTAATTTAAATAATTTAAAACTAATTTTTTCTTTACTTGGTTCCTTTTTTTACTCAATGCTTTTGTAACCCACTTCCTGCATATTTGACAGCCTATTATTTTTTGGTTTATGTTTTATCTAACATAATATCCAAAATTTATGTAAGTGTCGAAATATGTCCCCTAAACAGATAAAACAGTATTTTTTACACATTATTGTTAGTAGATAAAAACTCATTAATCAAAAGCAAAGTAAAATTAACATTGAACGAAATAAATATAATAACATTAGTTTAATCTCAATGAAATAAAAAATTACACATATTATTCGTAAGCCTTAACAGTAACTAATCAACATAATATATAAGCATTTAGGGATTAAAACAAGAGGACACTATATATAATATATATATAAAAAGATTTCACATAAACACGTGAAATAACAATCAGTGATCAAACCACAATAAGAAATGGGAAAACAAGACTAATATGTTTCAACCGTAACAAGCGGTCTCCGTCAGAGTCAAAAACCCAACTACTTTGATATATAATATATAATATATAATATATATATATATATATAGTTCAATATAAACAAAGAAACATAGAGAAATCAGAAGAACACACTTACAGTCTCTAATTTTTCGGTTTGAACCGTCTTCAGGAGAGATAAGAGAGGGAAACCAAGCGCACTGGATCAGAGGCGGTTGGAGACCCAACCCAATGGGTCTCCAACCGCCTCTGATCCAGTGCGCTTGGTTTCCCTCTCTTATCTCTCCTGAAGACGGTTCAAACCGAAAATTAGAGACTGTAAGTGTGTTCTTCTGATTTCTCTATGTTTCTTTGTTTATATTGAACTATATTTGTCCGTTTTGGATCGTATTTCCAACGAAAAAAAGTATATATATATATATTAGAGTATATTGGCAGCAGATTTTCTTGTAAACATATTTTATTAAAGTAGACGGGAGCTTCCGCATTTACGACTTTTTTGCTCGTTTTCTCTACTTTTCTTACTAGTTTTTTCTGGTAGGGAGTGATTTCATGGAGGAGTTGTCCCAGATACATCAAAGAAATAATCTTTTAGCTTAATCAATAATATTATATTTTTTACACTTACAAGCTTTCGATTTTCTCAGAAATCATATTCAGGTATATATCATTATTAAACAGATTAAATTCACAGAATAAAATTTTTCTAAATGTTAAACAGACATTAAAAGGAATAAAAATTTAGATGTTAATAGAACTAGATGAACTTTGTGAAAAAACAAAACAAGTCCACTGTGACAAGTGTAAGGTTACAACTTGTCATTCACATTTCCTTGGGTCCTGTCAATGTAGGCTTATTAAGTTTATAAGAACTATCGAAGTTCTTACAACTTGGTATTATGCCTATACAATTGGCCTGAATGTTCATAGAAGGTTGGACGTCCTTGATGTATAAGGCCTCGAGGATATGAAGGCGGCTGGTATTATTTTCATTCTTAAACTTGTTGTTCCTTTTTCTAACATTTCCCTCGTTAATGTTGTGTTATGTGCTTGTCTCGTATGGTTTTTCGGAGTACCTGCTGTAAGGTGGAAGGTAAGACGTCTTGATAGTCTGGTTGTGGTCATCCCGATGTACTTTGTAGGACAGGCTTCAAAACCGCCCCCAAAGAGATGTCTCAGTGCTGCAAAAAAGTCACTTGGTGTACCAATATACATGTAATACCGGGAACTGTGAAGCCTGTCCTACAAAGTACATCGGGATGACCACAACTATAATGTTGGGTTTTTGACTCACACGAAGACCGCTTGTTGTTGTTGAAATATCTTAATTTTTTTTTTCATTTCATATGGTGGTCTGATCATTGATGTACCTAAGATCTACCGGTGGTATTTCATCCGCTCCGGCAGAGCACGGCATACCTATATACTCAAGGTAGGGGGGACAGGCTAGCTCAGTGGTTCAATCCTCACCTGGCCCTCGATTTATTCACGCAGGAGGTGAATAAATCTGAGCCCGTCATCCCTCGGAGAAGGACGTTAAACCGTCGGAACCGAGCCTGTACGATGTCAAGTACTCGTTAAAGATCCCTATTCTAAATACATTTGAGTTAGGCAAAATTTAGGACTCCCACTGTAGAATCAATCTTCATTGTGTGGTATCACAAAGGGCTAATGCTGGGCCTACGTGTGTTCCCTTGTGGGACTGCTACTGCAACCTAAACTAACCTCACCTAACCTACTCAAGGTAAGCCTATTTACTCAAGGGGATGGAATATATACATCAGACGACCTGGAATATATTATAATACACAAAGTTAATCGGTTTGATGTTTTCATTCATTTTAATTTGGCTACGTCCATTTTTTGGTAATAAAAATCTTGAAATCATTTACTACTACTACTACTCGTTGGCTCTACGTCCCGTGGAGGGACTGGGCCTGACCAAATCATTTACTTGGAATAATCAAAAATTATTATTATTATAATTATTATTATTAAAACGACATTATGAGTCTCATGTGATTGCACATAGCTGCTATATCTTACCAATTAGGCATCGTTCTCTCAATTTTTAAAATAAACTTTAGATTTTAAGATCTTCTTTCTTTATAATTATTCTCAGAGAAGTATCTCTCACATATATTGGTCTATTGGCTCCAACATTTTTTTCCCTATCAACTGTATCATTCTCCTGTATCCTCTTCTGCTCAGGTACCAACGTAAGACTAAACTTTTATTTACAGATTATATCATTAATTTTTGACACCATCAAAATACCGTGAGAGAGTCTGTTACTCAAAATCAGTATGTTTACCCTAGAGCAAGCCATTTGTAATCTCTTTGATGCCCTTGTAGAATATTCTATGAGACACAGTGCATTTGACAACACATGAGCCAAATCTATCGTATTCTACCCTATTGAACTTTTAGAAATTCTATCTCTCATAGAGAAACTTTCATTTAGGTAAATGAAAACATGAAAAATTTTTCCTGACATACGTTAACTATTTTATGATATATTATTTAAAAATGAAGATAATTATATTATTAAAAAAGGTTATTTTGTTGCAGATGGCTTAGACCGATATATATATATATATATATATATAGACACTTGATAAACGGATAGACGATCCAAACAGGGCACAATAACTGTTCAAAATTGAAGATAGATAGCACACAATGTAAAGAAACACACTTAAAAACTCAAATTTTTGTCTACAAAAATTTTCGTTGTGTCTACAACGTGCTTGGTCTCCCTTTCTCTTTTCTACTGAAGACGGATTGCCTGAAAATTTGAGTTTGTAAGTGTGTTTCTTTACTTTTTGTG
Source organism: Hermatobates lingyangjiaoensis (assembly GCA_026182355.1). NCBI lineage: Eukaryota > Metazoa > Arthropoda > Insecta > Hemiptera > Hermatobatidae > Hermatobates > Hermatobates lingyangjiaoensis. The sequence continues at coordinate 858,385 of JAPFBL010000115.1, read as the reverse complement.
CTACCTACCTTCAATTTTGAACTGTTTTTTATATATATATATATAATTAAAAAAAAAAAAGATAACAAAAAAGAAAAAACTAACAATCATAATTCTCGATAATTTCGGAAGTCTTGGCGTCTTCAGGTGATATAAAGGGAAAAAGGAAAAAGAACAAAGCAGCGGAGACGTGAATAGTTTCACCGAACGATCATATACTATATATATGTATATATATATATATATATATATATATATGTTTTGTTAAACGACCTTTGTACTGTGGCATGAATCAATTTCATAGTCCATCTTAGTTTTTGAAGATTATTGAGTTGATTTAAGAAAAGTATAGTGTAATATAGTGGTGATTAGTAGGAATAAGTTTTTATAAATATGATTAACTCTGAAGATGGTCAAGGAGACCGAAACATGTCAGTTATAAAGAATAAATCATTTAGAAAACTAGTGTATTTAGTACCAGAAAGATTTAAATCAAAGGTGAGAAAACTTGAAAGATGGACTATGAAATTGATTCATGCCACAGTACAAAGGTCGTTCAACAAAACATGTATAAAAGAAGGTTTGCTCCCCAAATTTAGAAATATATATATATATATTTGTAAAATTTGGAAGCAGTCCTTCATTTAAGCATATTTTGTTGAACAGCTGACCGTGCTGTTTAATACCAACTCCAAAGACTAATAATTCTTCTTCTTTTTTTTTTCTCTTTCTTTAATTAATCACCCTGAAGAAGACTGGAAGCCAGTCGAAACATGTCGGTTCCAACTTAATTAACATTCTCCAACGTTTGGCTGAAGGAAAGAAGAAGGTATTCAGAAACCTTGAAAAACTAGTGAAGAAAATGACATCAGCGAAATACGGTCAGCTGTTCAACGAAATATATATATATATATATATATTTAGGAGCCTATCATATAGGATCGGTTAAAAAAAGAAGATTGAAATCTTTTAATAACTGTAGTATTGTAAATGTACTAAAAACTTATAAGAAATTTTCAGATAATTAAGAAAAATCTCCCATACATCAAGCAATTGTTTAACCAAAAGAAGAAAGTAACAAAACAAGTGGTAAAACCAAAATTTATGTCAAAGAAAAAATAAACACCATAAACCTAAAAGTTAGAAGTTAATTGGATTAAAAAGGAAAGTCAAGAAATGATTTTGTTAGAACTTAGTGAAGAGTGCTACCAGATAATGGATAATGAACATAGGTTCAACAGAGGCTTCTTGAAGTGGTTGATACACATAAATCAACAATGAAATTATTTCAATGAAACAAAACTTCGTAAAAGTTGAAATTAGTAACACGTAACAATATAGATTCATTAAAGAATTAAAAATACATTTAATCTATACTTTTATAGCAATTACGATGTTACTTTGTTTCTGAAGCTGTGAAATGTTCCACATTTTAACTACTTTTAACTAAAAGTGCTTCTAATGGTACCAATAATCCAAATAGTAGACACTCTTTTCTTTCACACAGATAAATGACAATTTGGTATGTGCTGACATATAAATTTATCATCAAAAGCATTAAGGATAATGTCTGCTTATTTGAACGAAATATGAGATATTGAAGTTGACTTCAGTCATTTAAAGCTGAGATCAATTTTTTTTTAAAAAAAATATGGAAATGTAGGTTTAATAATTTGCATGGATAGTGCTCGTACTTAATGAATATTATGCTAAATCTCGAGTTTTCTACATCTAGGAAGAAGACAACTTGATTTAAGTTTTCGCTTACATTTTTTCCTTTTATTTATAGAGATTTGGCTGACAGGTCAGTAAGCAAGAGAGAGAGCTTATTAGATCACAAATTATTGACTTTTTGAGTATTTCTTGAATATGCTAAATAAACCTTCAAATTACAAGAAGAATCGTGCATATTTTTGCCAGAAGACTAAGATATATTTACTAAAACATTAAAGTCTACATTAATAATGATCTAACTGTTAAATAAAACCAGTAGTGTAATATATAACTAAGAAAAGATTGAAATAACTTATAAAACATCAGAAAATGTATCAAAATAATTGCTTCGATGGAAAAAGTAAGAGCACAAAACGAAAAATAATTTACTATTTCTTTAAAAAAATAAATTTCCTAAAAATTAAAGGGTACTTAATTTACTTTAAGGAAAGGATGTTACATTATTTTAAGTTTTGAATGCACAATATAAATAAGAGGTTAAGAAACGAAAGAAATCACAAATATTAAAAATAATAAAAAAAATTAGTCTTATCACCAAAAGATGGAGTAATCTCGATAAAAATATGGAGTAAGTACAAAACATCAGAGACTGATAAAAGAGTAATTCGAACAAGATGATAAAATTTTAAATTTTAACTTCATTAGCTTGTTAGCACACTAATCTAAAAAATTCTCGAAAACTTGTTATTAAATCGAATAATAAACTGAATGAGAGAGGATATTTTATTAATTATTTAATTTAGTGCGGAGTAAATTTGTACATTGATGTATCTTTCTTGTTTCACATTAACTGACTGATTAAACAAACATTAATATATATCACTAGTAGAGAGGTTACTGTAATTGACAACTTTAACATTAGCAAACAAAACATGAATATAGGTTTAATCAAAGTTAGATTCTATTTCTTGTTCAACTGCATTATTTACTAAGTTAAATATATTTGCATTCTCCTAAATTAAATAATGAGATATGATCGACTGTGTATCTTAAATAGTACTTGTTGCTTTTAAGTATTCTAAACAGAAACAACATAGAATTTTAAGTCTTCTCAAATAATATATACCATGATGAATAAAATAGTTAGTCATTTGAAGATGAACAAAAACTCAAGCTTTTTGATAAACTCAAGAGAGAAATTGAACGACTGTAAATAAAGAGTTAACCAACCATGAAGTCATCCTTCCCTTTCAACCACTTTTAGCTGATAGATTAAATAGTACAGTCCCAGAGTGCTGCAGTAAGAACAAACATCTAAACCATTTACTATCGCTGTTCCTTCAAATTTTAATGCTGTTAAAGCAAACTTTTAATCGATATTAGATGATTGTTAAATAATTTTTTTTCGATTATATGAACAGAAAACATATTTTGTTATTAAATTAAGTAGTCTCTTTTTAATTAGCATTATTTAAACCATCTGATATATGGTTATATATAAACCATATGATATATGAAACAGTCCTTCATTTAAACATATATTGTTAAATAACGCCTCATATTTGGCTTGTATCTGTTTCTTACACAATTTCTCCAGTTTCCGGAATTCCTTCCTCCTCTCTTCATTAAAACCTTATCACCAATATTGCTAGTCAATATGTTTCGAATGTACCACATTCATCATCAGGACAATAATGAGAATAATAGTAGAATTGTTAGTTAGGGGCGTTATTTAACTTATTTAACTATATATATATATATATATTTACTTATATATATAGTTACTTGCCGTTGCGCCTACAACGTGCTTGGTCTCCCATATTCTCTTTTCTCCTGAAGACGGATTACCCGAAAATTTGAGTCTGTAAGTGTTTTCCCTACTTTGTGTGTTTGCTTCTTTGTTAATCTCGAACTCGTGTTCATTATATATATATATAATATATATATAATATATATAATATTGTTAAATAACGCCCATATTTTACTTGTATCTGTTTCTTACACAATTTCTCCAGTTTCCGGAATTCCTTCCTCGTCTCTTCGTTAATTCTACTTTACTATTTATTAAGAAAACCATACTTTAATTGTATGGTTTCCGTTAACCCGATACAGCTCTGCTTAGCTTTATTCATTTTACTGTGATGATTTTGTGATTTTCTAATTTTTGTCTCAAAAAACTAAATATAGAGTTTGGTTTATTTTTAGTTTTTTTTGTTTGGTTTTTTTTTTCCACATACTGTTAGAACTCTTCATCAGCACGTTATTGAGCTGAACACTATACTATCCTTGTTTCTCAGAAGCTTGTCCGTAGAGGATTTTATTACACTTTTTGGACACTTTTTTTTTCTTTTTTTTATTGTTTAAACCGATCTCCTAGCTGATAACGTCAGCTGGTTACCACCTTTTTGTTTGAACAGTGATTCTACAGATTCTACATTGGGAGTCCTAAATTTTACCTAACTCCAGTGCATCCAGTGACATCGTACAGGCTCGGAATGGCTTAACATCCTCTCCGAGAGACGACGTACTCAGATTTCTTCACCTCCCCCGTGAATAAATCGAGGGCCAGGTGGGAATCGAACCCCGGACTACCAGCTCTGAGCAAGCCTTGACCTCATCTTAACTTATACCTCTAATGCAGTGATAGTTATAACTTTTATTGTTTAAATATGCTAAAAAATTTGTGTAGCTCAACGTTCATAGACTTTCATAAAATTGTTCATCGTTCAACGTTCATAAAATTATTAAATAACATAAAATAATTATTTATATTAATCTTGTTAATATATCATGGTTATATAATCGCTCTCAAATAATAAATAAATGTACATTATACGTAATTGACTATAACGCTGGTGGTTATTCCTGATTATTTATAACACTTTAGGTAATCTTGTTGGGAGCCAGGTTAGCTCAGTGGTTAACGTGCTCGCCTCTGAACTGATAGGACCCTCGTTCAATCCCCACCTGGCCCTCGATTTATTCATGTGGGAGGTGAATAAATCTGAGCACGTCATCCCTTGGAGAAGGACGTTAAACCGTCGATCTCGAGCCTGTACGATGTCAGGTACTCGTTAAAGATCCCTACTCTAAATACACTTGATTTATGCAAAATTTAGGACTCCCACTGTGGAATCAATCTTCATTGTGTGGTATCGCAAAGCGCCAATGCTTGGCCTACGTGTGTTCTCTTGTGGGACTACTACTGCACCTAACCTAACCTAAACTTGTATTTATACAAGTAAATACTGACTGTCATGTAACCAAGTTTGACGTTTTTAAAAGTTTCTGTATTTAAATGGCGTTCAACTGAATATGTGTACAAATTATATGTATCCTCTTGAACGAAATCTTCGAAAATAGCTATGAAATGCTATTTCCCATAGCGTTTCATAGCTGTAAAATAGATATGAAAAAAAAATAGATTATCCTGATTATATGAAGGTATACTTGGGTGTTTGTATCAAAATTTATGTAAATAGAACCTTTAAATGATGGTGGTAAATATGTGGAAAGTTGGTAGCGAAGTCTGATAGAGGGTCCATTAGAGAGCGTGTGTAATACAGATGGCCGAACAGACAAAGTGGCCGACTAAATAAGACAAGGCTATTTGTCCGTCAATGTGTTGCGTCAGGTATTCATTTCTAGACCTCTCACTCTCTCTCTACTCCCCTAATCAATCAGTCACTATATTGCCTCTAATAAAGCCGCCCTGCTACTTTTTATTTTCACCCCTAGCAAGCATCACTCTTCTACCCCCTTCCATTGCCTCTTCACCACATCTATCTTCCTTTACTCTTATTAACAAAGCGTACTACAAATAAAATTACCAAAAAAAAAAAAGGAATGAATATCGGAAAATAGCATGTTAGAATATTAATTGAAGTGATTTTTTATTTCATGTTTATGAGGTATATCTAAATCTATAACTTGTATTTCATTTAATAAATTGAATGAGACTGTACTTGTAGGTATTTATTTAGATAAGGTTTGTAACCTTCAAGGCAGTTAATATTTATTGATACTGAATTTACCCACAGTATATTTGTCGGAAATGTTCTTCCATTACAAATTTACTGGATTGAATAATTTACACATTGCGTATATTGATTTGTCGATTCGTGTTTTTCATAATTTCTTATAAGGTATGATAAGTAACGCGTTAGAGTGATTTAGTTTTAGTATGCTGACCCTAGCACCGGGTGTACAGCATTAATTTTTCACCCAGGCCTTAAATCAAAATACAGTTGCATATATTTTGTGTCTAAAATAAATAAATATGCTATAAATATAAAAAGCATATTTTCACATGTGAAAATGGGAAAACAAGACTAAGATCTTTCAACCGTAACAAGCGGTCTTGGTCAGAGTCAAAAACCCAACTGAAACACTAAATGCAGAAAACCTCTTCCCAACCCCTCACCAGATGTTTTCTGCATCTAGTGTTTCAGTTGGGTTTTTGATTCTGACGAAGACCGCTTGTTACGGTTGAAAGATCTTAGTCTTGTTTTCCCATTTCTTATTGTGGTTTGATCATATATTATAACTATATATATTGGATAAAGTTATTAAGAACTAAATCTAAAAATGATATTAGTATGGTAAAATTACGTTTCTAATCGTACAATGACACAGATGATGTTACGATGAGTTTTATGGTTTATATGTGTTTTCCATTTGGAAGCAAAAACTTTAGTTAAACGTGAACCTGGGAGAAAGAGTCGTCTAATATCACCAAATTTACTCCTTTTTTGACCTATCGTTGATAATTAATATAAATGACCAGAAAGTTACATATTATGCTATTTTCCATTCGTCAAGATAAATTTAGTGAAACGTACGTTATAATTAGGAATATTGTAATGTAAAAAAAGGATGTAGTCAGTGATACTGTTATTTAAGCAACTATCTTAGCTAAAGATAAGATGGTTATCTCATGATGGTACCAGAAAGGGAGTACGTGAACCACTGAGCTAACCTGGCCCTCAAGAGATCATTAAGAACTACAGGGTAAAAAAATGAAAAGGGAAACAACATGAGTAACAGTTAACAAGGAGTTGAGATATGGTTAAGTAATGGGTAAGAGAAGGATTCAAAGGTACAAGAAAATGTATAGGAGGAAGGAAGGAGAAGCATCCAGACGATAATCGCATGGCTAGAGGCCAGGCAAACCTAAATCCGCTACAAGCAGCCTCTCACAAACAAATCATAAGCCTGACAAACATAAAAAAGTTGCCACATTTTACTGGGACGAGAAAAAAAGTCTTAAAAAAGACAGGCGCAAGACGGGAGAAGAAAAGAAGAGTTCGGAGTCCAGATGGCCAACCAGTGCGCGAACTGGCGGACTTCCTACCCCGGATGCCAGCCCAGGATGGCACCCCACCCAGGCTGTGCCTTTCTTAGTTCAGGCCATGTGAGAACAACTACCCAGGCGTTAGCGCTTCACCAAGACACGGCGAAGACACATCCGGGAGTGAGGGGAGGCATTTTTAAATAAACACTCTTGATTTGTAATCACGTTTCTCAACCTTGTCAGCCATTCCACTAAACTATTGCTTGTCTCCTAAGTCAATGTATATGCTTTTTCTATTTTAATTTTCCATCTAAATAGACTACAATCCATACCTTTGAGAGTTTTACTTGGTTCTCTTAACGATGAAGTATATCAGACCTACTTTTTTTCTTCTTGAAAAAGGTATTCTTCTCATAATTTTTTTTTATTTATTATTACATTACAACTAGTATAAGAAGGGTAACAAGTAATAATGATACATGATACTTTAAAAAAATGAAATAAAAAAGTGGATAAACCACCCATTGATGGTACTTCTTATAAATTTTCTGATCAATTGAAATTACTTAACATTGGTGAGTAAATCCCGGAGTCAACATCTTTTTAACCTTCTAATAGAGTAGGAAGGAATCTAGTGGGGTGATATTGCAGAATTGACTAATTAGGAATGAAACAAGAAATATATAGCTAGAAAAAGAGAATAATAGCTGAATAGAAATAATTTCTTTTCAAGCTAGTAAACTTTTGATGATTAAAATTTATGAAAATTAAAACTTTTAAACAGCACAACCCAAATTCATAATATGGCATTGAATAAAGAAATGCTTCAAATTGCTTTCGATTGATGAATAAAAAAAAAACATTACGGATTCACTTGTTTATATTTTAAAAAAAAAAAAATATAAAATGGGACAGCAAAGGAAAAAAGAATCTGTCTGAATTAGATGCTTCAAAGGCAGGAGATCCCAACATCACTTCTCTCCTAACACAATCCAATTCTGTTACTTCTTTGAAATGCTAATTATGCTTTTTTTTAAAAAAAAAAAGAATGGAATCTCTGCGATAGCTTTTTGTTATTTTATATATTTATTTGTGCTTGTTGTTGAGTTTTGTAAAAGGAATTTTTCATAAAATGTTTGAGTGATTTATTTTTTTTTCCCTACCAATAAAGTATTATTAATTACTTGAAAAAGAACACTTCTTCTCTTATATTGTTACAGCTTATCAAGGAATTAAAGTAAAATGAGGTTTATGAATAATTATTATTATAGACCAGCACTACTTACGGTGACAGATTATGGACTACCATACGACTCTTAGGAGTTGGGTCGTCTCCCTCCGAAGAGGGAATTCCCGATACCCCGAGATTAGGGGTTGCAATGATAGTTAATTTGGCCCATCAGGGACTCATTATGATGCGTCTTGGTACATAATGAGACTGAATGGAGAGATTAAACATGTGATATTAGTTCCAGACTGAGTAGATCCATAGGTCTCTCTTTCGAAGATATAACGGCATGAGATGGGTATCCCCACTCTGAGTATCCCCACTCTGAGCAGTGGCTCTTGTAGCCCCCGGTTCGAAGAACCATGTGGAAAAGAAAGCCAATGCAACCTATGGTATAGCTGCATGGCCCCACTAGGGACAGAGAGAGGGCCAGAGATGAACATTCCGCTACGATTTGAAAACATTATGATTCATGTATGACTGATGTAGAGTTTAATTGTTAACATGATTGATTAGACCATGCCAGAACGAGAAAATGGGAAAGACAGTTCCTCACTTTGTCTATCAATGCCCTTGTTTGGTTCAAAGAAGGACAGAAACATTAGGAGTACTTCTTTAACAATTTTGAGAACTTAGCATCCACTGGTATCAGGGATCTGTCTAGATTTATTGCTCTCTCGAGGTGGTTCGAGTGGACCAGAGACGGGGAAGAATAGCCACAATTCACTTTTTATGGTATTATAAGGGGCCAGCTTGCGGCCTATGTGTGTTCTCTCTCAGGACGGCCACTGTAACTTAACCTAACCTAACATAATTGACGTTAATATTTAATTTTTCGTGTTAGAATAAGAAACGCACTAGATTTTTATGTGAGAAATGTTGATATTTTACAGTATGTTCAGTAAAGAGGTCAGGTTTTTATCGTACTCTTATCATATTTTAATTATTTAAGTTAATAAAAATAATCATTTTATTTATAAAAGATAAGAAATATTAGTTGTACTCTATATCAATATATAATGCTGACAACGAAATTTACAATATAAAAAGTGCATCCTAAGAAATTATCTACTGTATACAAATTCAAGAACTTGGAATTTGAATATGAATTTGTTGTTCTTTGAAAATGAAGTAGAGGGTAGAGCAGGGTGGCAGAATACGTGATTATTATCAGATGGATACTTGGCCTCTCACCGCCTCCATTAATCCCCCTACGTGAGTTGAATCAAATTGGCGTGGATTGATTAGCAGCGGAGTCGTGTATTTTACATCCTGTCTCCTGCAACATTTAGCTAAACCCACTCACTCTTATCAATTATCCAACCACAGCAAACTTCAATTTTTTTTAATGTTATCAGTCTTTTTTAGAGTGAGTTAAAAGATCATGAACAGTAAATGACAATGCTAACTGTGGTCTAAGTATACAATTAATTTAATAATTAATAATTTTTATAGTTAAGATTTTAATTTAACAGAATTTGAAATATAATTAAATAAACATTTATCTATTCATCTACTACTATTACTATAATATTCTAAGAGGAATTTTACGACATAGTTCATAGTTGATGACCTTTTTGCTGAAATAACTTCATGGTTAAAGAAGGTTAATTGCGTTTCTAGAAGATTAAAATCTAGTGCGTTTCTTATTCTAACACGAAAAATTAAGTATTAACGTGAACCATGTTAGGTTAGGTTAGGTTACAGTGGCCGTCCTGAGAGAGAACATACATGGGACGCAAGCTGGCCCCTTATAATACCACAAAAAGTGAGTTGGGGCTATTCTTCCCCATCCCTGGTCCACTCGAACCATCTCGAGAGGACAATGAACATATCATTTCAGTTTACCTGTAATGATCCCAGCCAACTGCTATACTATCATTGTAGTAGGCCTGCACAAAACGTATGTTGTTTATCGAGTTGGCCGCTTGGAGACATCCGTTCCATTCGGCACTGCTTACTGCTTTCATCTAAACTTTGTCTCTAAATTAAAATAAAACACAGTTTATGTGAATATATTAATTAAACAACGATTGTTTTAACTAACTTATCGAAAATTGGGAATTGCATAACAATGGAAGACTAAACATTAATAACTACAGAGTTTAGATAAGTTATTACTATTCAGTTAACATCTGATGCATATTGTAGATAGAGATTTATATCGTCTTTTTGATTAGCTATTAACTAATAATTATTGACTTTGATTCTATTCCAAATATACTTTTCAAACTCTAAACGACCATTATACTGTAAAGATATATTTGGAAATAACGAATACAAAGTGCGTTGGGAAATAAGCCAAAATCTACTTAGAGGGATATGTAAATGGAGAAATGACTCCCAGACTAACGACTGATGGCCTGACGTTGCCAATTCATAAATATCTCACTTTGTTGAAAAGGACACTCTAGAATTCTCTGATTCCTTATCAATGGTTTATATTTGTATTCCTTAATAAGTAAAATGATTACTCGATTTAATTTAGATTAGTGTTTTAATAGTTTTTTATTTCATGCTAAACATATCAGAAAATAAGTGATATTTTTGATACATTTAATACATCATAAAACATTTGATTTTTTTAAAAATATAAACATTTTTAGTTTTTTGTAACATATTTATTTAAATATACAACTACGCATATGTTGCGTAACAAGCATATGTAGTGTGAGTATTGACAAACATGAGCAAAGAATGAAACCCACTGGTTCAACTTTTCACTTCGTTTCCTGATTCTGGATCATCATGGCAGTAGATCCCTCAGCCATATTCTCTTAAGTCGTCTTGGGGATTCTGGGTAGGTAAGGAAGGAGCAAGGTTTTGTACGAGTGGATTTAGGTAAGAGGAAAGTTTGGTATGAAACGCCTTGTAACAATCAATGGCTAAATTATGTATAAAAGTGATTTTTAGGTCTCTATGAATCATTCCAAAATGTTGGAAGGTTTTGTACAAACCCATAGTTCAAGTCCATAAGTCCAGATAGCTCGCAGTAATGTTTTATATAACAGCACTTTGTTGTAGAGTGTCAATTTTGAATGTTTTTCGAGAAGTATGTACACTTATAAGTAGCGTCGTTTAGATTTTATTTAGTAGAATTAATGTACAGTACTCATAACGAAATTTTGTTTTAAGATTCTTAGGGATTCAATTATTGAAGATTTTTTTATGATGCCTGTGACTGTGTGAGTGTGTGTTAATTAAAATGTTTTTAGAAATATTACAGACCACTCTCACAAAACAGATCACATTGATGTTACACCCAAGAGCAGCTTTCTTTATTGTTGAAGAGCTGTGCAGATTATATGCTATGTTTCTCTATTGAAAATCTACTTTATTTCCTATAATATGAATTAAATCTTTTTTAACATAGTGGTGGGATTGAAACTTTTTAAGAACCAGTTCGTACGAAAGGTGCTTAAAATATAATGAGTTCGGAAACTACAATTGTTTATTTATATATAGGCTATATACATGGACAAATTACGTTGTCATACATGCACAAGTTACATGAGTCACGCGACACTTGTGGAGTTTGATAGTGGGCGAATTAATACAGGCCTGAACAGGGGTTTACGTAATTTTAACAACGGGCTCGCCGAACTCATAATATTTTAAGCACCGGTTCGAACGAACCGATGTGAACCGGCTGAATCCCAGTGAATCCCATCACTGCTTAATTACACAATATTGATGTAAAAATTAACTTATAGATTTTTAGGACCTCTGATTTCATTTCCTACGATTTTGGATAGGCTCCTGGAAGTTACCAAAATTGTATAGCTTTGGGTAATATTGTATTGTGGGTAGGATAATTTTCTGTACTGCATAAAAAAAGCAGACTAATACTTACTCTTCTTATGGGGTAGTAATGGAGTGAATATGCGAATCTAATAGCCTCTAGCACTCAACTCCGACTTTCGGCCTTCACGAGGTTATGTTGAACTGCTTTTTAACTCCTACATACAGGGACAAACGAATTGGGAGAGGGTGACCGGGCAGGACCTGCCTCCTTCGTTGCACTTTCCAACCTTCCAATCGCTCCTCATTCGGACCCCAACGTTATGTGATCCGTGCCGAAGGATAATGGTACAGGGTTACTGATTGAACGCTGCCTCAAGGGTACCAGGCACCCTTGGTAATTAGCCTATCCGGTATGCGGTGCTCTGCCAAGAGGACAAAATATCACTGACAGAGCTTCGGGTTTTAACAAAAATAATATATGAGGAAAAAGGCCAATAATTCCTTCCGGAAGAGCATAGGGTCAAACTAGTAGGAGCCAACAACCCACAAGTTTACCTAAGGACCCGAAGAAGGAGAAAGAAAGTCACTTTCTCACGAAACGCAGGAAGCCTCAATGAGTATTATCAATGACGGTTTGTTCAGATTCTGCAAAGAGGAAGAAACACAGTTGCACCTGCTGGCTGACTGTCAGGTAACCTTGCTGCGCAGAGGCAGGTGCTTCGGGACACTCAACAAAACCATGAAAAACTTTTACCGCTGGATCCAGCAAAAGTGCTGAGCTTTTTGGAGGTGTCGAAGCTAGCTGCTTAGGTATTTTAGTACAGAAGGAGGAGGGGAGTACAATAGTTTTTATGATGCGTGCTATAGTCCCCCTGAAAAAAAACAATAATAATACTCTTATGGTTATGGCTAATTAATGTTATAATACTTAATGATTAAATTATTTAATAACGTTTGTTTTATTCAAAGCAAATTATGACACTCTAGAAGATATCTACTGAGAAACACTCGTAATTACTTAACGTATTTATTCATTTTAATTTTATTGAATTCTCAAAATCAAAACCAACTAATTTAATGGAATTACGAATAGGAGAAATTAATCCCTTACTAAATTTGTAATTATAAGCAATTGAGATAAAATTTACTTCAGGAAATATAAAAGCAAATATTTTTTCTCTTTTTGATATTTGCTTTATATTATGTTTTTATAATGTTTCTTTAATGATAACGAAAACAAATTTACTATAAAATTATCTTCTTGAACTTTACTTTACGGTTTAGTAACATGAAATGCCATAGCGTATTTTTTTTATTTCCTTTAGCGATTTGCTAAATCAAACATGCTAATTTGAATTATAATTAGCAAATGTAGTAGAAATATTAAAAATTGAATTAAATCTACTGCTCAGTATTTACGAAAATCGTTGTAGTCTGGTCAATTTGAACATAGATCACTTTTGAGCTTAAAAAATGCAATAGTGAGAAAGTAGCACTATGTAGGAATTAAAAAGGTTGTGTTAGCTTTCAATCACATATTAGCTTCATTATTAAATACAAGTGACTTTATATCGTTACTTTAGTTTTTGTTTAGAAGAAGAGTCTTTAAAGAGAAACAGTTGCGAGAAAAGAAATTTCGACTTAAATGCTTCCCAATTTAGCTAGAGTTAAAAACACAGGAATAATTTGATTTATAGCTGCATTATTAAACATTGAATTTAAATTATGAAAAATTACACCACCAAGCAGTATTTTAAATAGGGCGTTTAAAAGCTATAAAACATTCAAAGAAATTGTTCACAAATGGCGTACAAAATTTCTTATCATAACAACTTTTGCTAATATCCAGGTGAATTCAGTCAATAAACTTTATTAAGATGCTAAAAATATGAAGACAGTTGTTATTACGAAGGTGACCTCATACACATTTCACTCTAGAAAATGGTCCAGTAAGAAACCAGGGTAGCATATTTTCCTATATTCCTTAAAAAAATATATAAAATTGGATACATTGTAATCAGTTTCCTAATTTTTTAACTGAGTATTTGAAAAGATGAAAACAACTTTTAATTAATCAGAGGGTGTAGTTAGATAAGATATATATAAACTGTGACACATAGACAGAAACATGACAATGACTAACTTTTCAATATTTCGACCGTCAACTGTTGAGTGTCGTCCCTCCGTCAATTCACTTCTTCTTCTGTGAACCACCGCCATTACGGTCAAAATATTCAAAAGTGAGTCTTTGTTATGTTTCTGTCTATGTGTCACAGTTTATTTGAAGTGTAATCTGCTCTGCCGCACCAGTTTTCGTTTAGCATGGTTATATATATATATATTATAATATAATATATATATTAATATTAAAATAAATAATAGTAACTCACCACAAATTAGAGAAGATAGTCGCTCTAAGGCCTTTCGTGTTCACGTCGTCAGAGAGCCAGTGAATCAATTAAGCAGGTTATGAATTTTGATTTAAAGAAGGACGTACGCATTGGCATCATGACATATTTTTCCCTATAACTGTTGAAATGTCTTTGATTTGTTTGATAATTCCTTCAATTAGAAATTAACTGAGAAGCAAAGGATTTGTTTTTATGTCATGTGATATATAATAAGAAACATTGTTGAAAGCGCCTATAAAAGACTTTCTAAGAACTTGGTCAACACTAGTCGAGGCCTTTTTAATTAGATGAATTTCTAATTGAAGGAATTATCGTTTTCCTGCTGACTATATATATATATATATAAAATAAATTCAAAACGAAGGAAACACACAGAAAGACACGACATAACTCACATCGATATTTCGACCATCGTCGTCATCAGGAGGTGTGAAGAGCGAAGAGTCCCGCAGGAAGACAGGGCAGCGACTGTCGACACACATATAAATTGCACAGTAAACAATTGACAAAGGATAAAGATAGGAAAATACTTACTGTCTATATTTTTCGGTTGAACCGTCATCAGGAGAGTTGAGATAGGGACACCAAGCACACTTGCGAAGTGACGGTTGTAGACCCAACAGTAAGTGTGTTGTATCTTTATTCCGTGTCTATAGTTTACCCTAAAACGTTTGTTGTTCTTTTGGATCATTTTTCTGCTGACAATATATATAATATCATCAAAATCCACAAATGACAAAAGACATTTCAGAGTAAACTATAGGTACACAATATATAGAAAAACATGCATACAGTATTTAATTTTTGGTTTAACCGAACTGCAACAGTCATGCCCAATAAACAGTCAGAGTTAGTCCAAAACATTCAAAAACACAAGCACTTACAGAATAACATATACTTATGTATATGAGGTTCATAATGAATAACAGTAGAACATTAATAAACTCCTTTTCTTTATTGTACGAATCTCATAAACTTTTAAAATATAAGGTGTCTTTTAATATTGGTGGCAAGAGAAATGTTGATGCTATATTTAGGTTGTCAGAGAATGAGAATATATTAGGGACAGGAAGGGATGGTGCCTAGGTGTACGGGCTGACGAGAGGGCAGGAATGGGTGTGTCGGCCTGCTTTAGCCAGTCAAGGCACAACTGCTCTATTCTTGAGGAAAGGAGGAAGGAAAGGTCTGACCTCCTTCTTATTTGTCTATGGAAAAGGGATTGAACTATACCTAAGTTAAAACGAGGTGGAACTAGAACTTTCCACACAAATTTCTTCTTATTCCAATTTGCGAGGAGTTTAGTCTATTTCATTTTAGATAACAATAACCCTCAAATAATATTTTGTGTTAGATTTGCATATTAAATGAAAGGACAGATATGCAGTGTAATTATCAAGTATGTAATCCTGTAACTATAGCTCATTCAGTGAACTGTTCTTAACTTAATTAGTTATCTTAATTCTTCACTTAAACTAATCTACACTTCTTTAAATAACTATAACAATCATTGCATTCACTAACCATTTTAATGACTAAATTTTCACTATTTACTTCCTGCAAATTTAACTGTTATCCTCTTCTGAACTCTTACAAAGTGTTTTTCTTTGATATTTAAACTTACATTATTGTTTAATAAAGTTAGGAGCGATTCACATCTATTCCTGAAGACGAGGACATCGAAATATAGTAGTGAGTTTCAGCGATTTCTTTCTGTGTGTTCTTTTGAAACTTCTAGTTTATTTAGTTCGAAGAATCCTTTTATCTCATTGGTTTATATATATATATATATATATATATATATATATATATATATATAAGAGAGAGAGAGAGAGAGAGAGAGAGAGAGAGAGAGAGAATGAGAAAACATAATTTCACACAAACAGGTGAAATAACAATCAATGATCACCAAAATATGTGTAGGGAAAAAAGACTAAGATATTTCAACGGTAACAAGCGATCTTCGTCATAGTCAAAGACCAAACTAGATCACAGTTTTTTTGACTCAGTTGGGTTTTTGACTGTGGCAAAGACTGCTTGTTACGGTTAAAAGATCTTAGTCATTTTTCCCTGTTCCATGTTCTATAACAACTCTGACAAAAATCTTTCTTTTATTCTAACTGTACGTAATCAAAAGAAAATTACATTTTTGCAAGCGTTTTTCTTTGTATGAATTTTCATACAGTTAAGCAATTATGTTTTCAACTACTATAAATAAATATTGGTTTTACTGTAAAAAAAGAACCATTGTTATTATATTTGCTTAAAAACTATGGGGGAAAATAATTACATGATCTAAAACCCTGGTGTGGGTTAAAAATATCTTGAAAGAAGACATTTTCGGTCTCTTCCGTCAAATCGATCTGTTGATAAAGAGGCCCTAAATCTAATCCGGTATTACGTTTCACCTCCTCCATCCTCCTATAAACAAGGAATCAAAACTCCATTTTATTGTTGATTGAAATTTAGTCAGTCCATAAAGAAGACTTAATATGCCATTCAATTAGCAAGGAATGACAGCATTTCTTATTTGCTCAATTTACATTCAAGAAATTTTCTCTCTTAAACAAAAACTATATGTTAACATTATAATTAATAAATAAAAAATATTATAATAATAAAATAATAGAATATATACAATTTATAATATTTTTCGTGTTCAACCAACAACCAACGAATATATCCGCGCACTACAGTGCACGTCGTAACTAGCAGTTCCAGACCAGAGGCCTTCTACTGCTTACTTACTGTGCTACTATAACTTGGAATGTCAGTAATTCATGTCAGATATTAAGTTCAGATATACAGTAATGATGTCGTATTCGCGGTTATGTGGTGTTGTTGAGGTCATGGTTTTCAATGTTTTTAGTCATCAGTTGGAAAAGTAGTCAGATAGTTAGTGGATGAAGTAATTGTTCAGTGAGGTTGAGGAAGGATGGTGGCAGGATTTAGAGTTTGTACAAGGAGGTTTGGATGAGTAGATAGTTTCTTGTCTTCATTGGTAGTAAGTCGGGTGATGTAACTATCTATGGATTCCATTTTCAAATCATGGTGAATATCAACATTACGGGCGTACCAAGGAGCCCTGGCTATAAGGCGGGCACACTTATTTTGAACAATCTGGATACACGCCTTGTTAGTTGGTGCAGCTCTAAACCAGACCTCATATCCATAAGTCATCACTGAACGAAGAACCCCCTTATAGACAAGGTCCTTGACCGAATCAGGAGAATTCCTTGATTTGAAAAGAGAATATAGATTACACATCAAGTAAATTCCAAGCTTGGATTTATTATGGAGGTGTTGCTTGAAAGTTAATCTTTCAAGTGTAGAGGTGTTTTTCGTGTAGAATTTCCTAGTTGGACAGTTATTGGCCTTTTCCATCTAATTATTAATAATCATTAGAAACATATGGTTAAGCTTCAAAATATCTTTAAATGTGAGAAAACCGACCAAACAGTATTTAAAATGCTGACAGGTTTATTAATCAATATTCAAATCATGAATATTATGAAGTACCGAGTAACATACAACAGACAACAAGAGGACTGATAGAACATTAAAGTGGAACAGTAATAATTGCGTTAACTGTAATGTAATGAATATGAGACGATATTAAAATCTAATATTTAATCATGTAATAGTTAATTATATTTATTAACATGCAAGAATAATTTATCCTTGAAAAATCTCAGTATCACTCTGGTAGATGCACATAATCCCAATAAAATGGACACAATCTATCCGAGTAAAATTGTACGTCGTTTTTTAATTGTTACTAAAAACCTCTATAAAAGTAATAATATTATTCAAAAATTATTACACAGCAAAATATTTCTCTTCAATATTTTTTGGATAAACATCCCGATTATTGTTTCTCTTCTGATTTCTTACCGTGGTTTAGACGTTGATTTTTATTTCACATGTTTATTGCAAAATTTTCATTATATTACAATAAATTGAAAAATATTACTTTGTAAAACCGGTGAATATTTATTGTGAAAAATCTTTTTCTAAATCATTACTCATTAAAATTTTAGAAAAAAACATTAAACAATT